>BJBW01006365.1:0-75273 GCA_004320125.1 Scolopax mira | reverse complement strand
GAGTTACTCAGGAAGGCTGTCTTAATTTAGAGAATCCATTCCCACGGGGACCATGATTAGTTCCTGGAGATGTCAGACAGCTTGTGATCAACTGGCTGCAAAGGTGCCTTGGAAGCCCCTGGGCTTTTGCCACCTGATGTGAGAGCGTGGGCAGATGTGGTTTCCATCCGCACAGCGTGGCAGGCACGTGTTGCTTTTTGAGGGGAAGAAGAGCTATAAACTCCTTAGCCCAGAAAAAAGCACCTGCCTTCTTACTCTTGCTGTCCCATTATTTATTTGTGGAAAAACATTTGACTTCGGAGCTCTGGATTTATGAAATAAAAGCAAAGTATTCAAGTATTGCATTTCTGTCAGTTTGTAATGATAATTCCTGATGTTACTGGTAAATTGCAGTGTCACGTTGTGGTGCTGCACCTATTATTAAAATGGGACTAGTGCTGTCTTCCTATGGCTAGAGGGATTAGATTAGCATATGCACCAATTTGGCAAAAAACCCACATTAACTCTACTTAGTTTTGCTCTTGCTTTGTCTGGAAAGGTCATATAGCCTGGCCTTTGACTATATTTTTTAATTTGCTACCTTCTTTAAGACCTCTTTGCCTTCCTGTAAAAGTAGGGCTACTGTATGTCTGCCTTATGTGATCTTCACTTTGTGTGCTGCTGATAATGAATTTGAACTAAACCTGGTTGAGAATTTTCTATCAGAATGTATTTCAACTAGAAATGTCTGTAAAACAAATTTATCAAAATAAGTTGTTTTAATGATTTTTTTTTGGTAATACTTTTTCTAATAGGAAAATTGAATCTTACTATTTTGCTGCATTTAGTTCAATCGTATTGGCAGTATTTTATTTTACAGAATTGAACTCAAGGATACTACCTTTGAGTTAGCTGAAAAAGCAAAAGCAAACCCCTTGAAACTGTATGGCACACTGAAACTAGTCTTGATAACAAGTGATAATTTTTCAAAACTATTTTGTCGCCCCCCAAAAATAGAGTGAATGTCTTCAAAAATAGCTGAGTTTTCTGTATGAGTGGCAGATGTAAACACATTTGGTCTGTGGTTTGAAAGACTCTTCCAAAAAAACAAAGTGCTTACAGGTGTTTGGTCAAGTGTTGAGATCTGCCTGTCTTCCCTCTGTGAAAGGGACAAGTACACTCCACACTTGTCATATTAAGAAATAGCAACCAAGAAGGGAGCATTATGTATTTTAAAAAGAAATAGGCAACTTTTTCTTTTTTAGTAAAGGCTGGAGCTTGATGTTAGCTTAAATACAACCAGGAGATGGTAGAAGCCACAGGAACAAGCAAGAGCGGGTTTTGTCATACACTGATACTAACAAGCATGAGAAAATATTGGTAATCAAGACTCCAAAAGAAGTTAACGTGTTTCTATTTCTATTTTATACAGTTATATCCAATTTCAAAGTTTTGTCTTTCTTCTTTCAGAACGATCAGTCTATGCAAGATATGCAGATAATGGGAGGAGATGACCTTTCAAAGCTGACCGGGAAGGTTTGTCAATTTTAAATTTAAGAAAGAGAATACATCCACTAAAAACACTTCAGAAAAACTATATAATTTTGCACATGGATTGTCAGATACTAATATTAGAATCAAAGAAATTTATTAATCTTTATTAAATTGCTGGAATGCCATTGATTTCAGATTGCAGAAACCCAAAAAGGCCAGAATGTAGCTCCTCCATCCCAGAGTGGGGGTTTTCCAATAGTTATACACATGCCCACAGTCAGACTGTGGGCAAAATTGGTACTGGAACACTTCCCCTGAGCCTATTCATGTTGTGGAGCCTTGGTTTTTTCTGCCCTTTTTGGGTGCATGCAAGCAAACTGCACATTGAGTATCCCTGCTGAATTCAGCATAAGAGGAGTTTAGTAGAGTTTTGCCTAGAGTTCAGTTGTGGAACTTTTCACTCAGGTAGTCAAATGGGATTTTTTTTAATGACTGTATGACTGAATTTGCTTTGCACTATGCTTGAACACAGTGGTAATGAGAGAGAGTGCTTTGAATCAGTGAAAAGGCTATTTTCATCCAACCGTGGTAATACACAGCAGTATTTTGAAGAGGAAGGAAGGCTGATTTCATTAGGTAAATGATCTATGTGGAAAATGGTCAGAAATGGGTTCTTTACTTATGCATTAAGGCAACATAATACTTATCTTGTGATTTGTACTGTACATGCAGTTACTCTTTTACTAGCTAGCACTAAGTAATATTGGTGTCTTCAAAGCACTAGCAAACTGATTTGTTTTGTTGTACTATAGCACACAAGAAAAAGAGGAGGCAAACTTAACTTTAAATATTTCATTAATATTAAATAGGTTTTGATGCAACTAGAACTTAAATGAAAAAAATGCTGCTACATTCAGAATATTTTATTGATACGTATGTCCTCAATTTGCACTTCTAAATATTGCTTCTGGCTGTTTGTTTCTAAATTATCACTACAGCATTTATCATGTTCTTGGAAAATATTAATGTGCAACTTTCTTGTATTTAAACACTGGAGCTACCTGTTCTTCTGTGACCATTTTGCATGTTTCTCTGCCTCACAGGCAGAACTGGCAGTGCACCTATTCATCTTGCCTAACATATCTCTTTCCCAGATACTCCAAACACCTTCTAAGCTTCCAAACCCAGTTCCCCTTCCCCAACCTCCAATTCCAAATTTTCTCCATTATGATTCCATGAATAGTTCCAATTATTAATATCTTTTCCAGATAGAATCTTTCTAATATAATTTGAATTCACTGGGGTAAAACATTATTTTTTCTCACAGGACTGTTGTATGTGCATGAGAGAGAAGATTTTACCCCAAGTAGTTCTGTTCTTTCCAAAGATGAAATAAATTGTCTTATACTGAAAATCCTGCTGATGTTTTTCATTGGCATGGCCCTCCTGTTTCCAGGAATGGAATAGGACATAAAATTTGGCTGTTGGGAGCCAAGGAGATAGCTGGGGAGAAGGCAGAACAGCAATGTAGTTTCAGATCCCTGGGATCTCAGGTAGGTGGGAAGGGGCTGGTGATGAGGAGGGGATCCAGAGCTGGAAGCTGGGTGTGGAGAGGCTGAAGCAGAGCAGGAAGGGAGGGCTGGGACTGCCAGGGGAGCAGACTTGCTAAAGGCAAGGCATGTTTGGTGGTTGTTTGCATGTGTGGTTGTCTGTGACACAGCCGATGTATGACTAATTAAATAGCATTTTCACTGTAACACGTGAGAATGGGGTTTCCTTAAGACTTATTTTACGGATTGAAAAGCTGGGACACAAAGCTGAAGCTCAAATGTTCATACCTACACACCTAAAGTTGGATATATGAAGGAGTTGGCCTTATGTCCATGGATGCCAACTCCTCCATCTGTTGTTGACTTAAGCAATTAGTGCAAGTATTCAGCACATTTTACTAATCAGCCATTTATAGACTGATTCAGAGCCTCCTACAGTCAATGTAAATCTCTCCTTGAAGTGTTTTTAGTACCTTAGTTTAGCTGCTGACTTTTAGAACTGCTGGCTCTAGTAACCATTCTGTCACTGAAAGAATCAGTGAAATACTTGCTGTTAGAATTCAACTTCCCTGCTTTTAGGCTATCTGGGTGCTGCTTCTGTCTGCTTGGGGTACTTACTTAATAAGAAAAGGTTGTAATTATATTGAAAAATTAATATGCCAAGTTAAGTCCCATTTACTTAGTGATCGTGGAAGGTGTTTTCAGAAGTGCCAGCATGGCTTCAGAATGTAAGTTCCATTAAGTTTCTGCAAAGTTCAAAAGCATCAATAACATAGAGAGTTTTGAAATCTTCAGGCAAAAGAGTCTGAGATTTTTATCTTAAAGTGCTCTTCATTAAGTAATAATACCTGGAACCTCAGCTACCCTATAATCTTAGTGCACTAAGTCATTTTCCATGCATTACTTATTATTGGAAAAAAAGATTACTGAGTATATTCATGAACGTGCTGTTCTATTAACAATGTTTTTTTCTGAGGAAGCTTAAAGAAAGCAAGAAATTTTAAAAGCTAATGAAAAAGAGGCTGTTAAGAATAATAGTTCTTCAGAAGGAAGAATATCTCCTCTGTACTTCTCTACAATATGCTTTTGTTTATAAAAATATTATAAACCTGGGGAAAATGTATAATGACCCAAACCCTGAAAAAGAGAAATATTCTGACAGAGGAGAGTTAGCATACAGACCCGAACTGCTACCTGAAGAAAATCATCCCCAATTTGAAATTCTTCTTCTGTGAAGAAGGTCATGGAGTGAATCTTCACAGAATGAAGATTTCCATGGCATGAATCATTAAAAAAGGTACTTGAAGAATGAGTCCTGATATAGCTTAAGACTCTAATGCTTTGTAGCTATTCATTTCTATGCAGAAAAAAATCTAATTTCAAAATCTCTCCTTTTGTGATGTAAGTGGTGAACATAAAATGTCTCAGTAGCTGATTTTCTAGGTAAGTAGCTGCTTAGTTCTCAATTACTTTACAGCTGAAAAAACACACTTTAGAGCTTTTTTGCTTCTTTGGGCAAAAATTATCGTTAATGTTTGTAAAGAGGAATAAATTTTGAAAATGGGGAGAAAACCAGAGGCATTGTTTCAAAGCAAGATGGCTTTGAAAATTTATGTAGATGAGGTGAAAGAAGCAATATATAACCCTATTTAGTATTAATACTGTAATCATACTGCAGAAATTTGTAACATATTTTAAAGTACTTTTGGCATTTAAACAAAGTAAATTTTAAATCATCTAGAAGGTTCAGTAGATTCAGTAGATTCACTGCCATTTGCCTCTTGTACAGGTGTGTATTTTGTCCCAAGAGCTTTGGAGCTGATTACATAGTCCAAGTCTCTACTGACAGCAGTAATTTTGTATATCACTGCATATGTAATACGTCCCGTGATGGCAAAATTAGATCCATATATTTTTGTCTTTATCACTATTTCTACATAATATAAAATGTGAACAAAATTAATCATCCTTATTTGTTAGGTTAATTTCTAATTAAAACAAAGTAGTTATGTAGTTAGTATGATACGATTATGGAGCCAGTGATTTCTGATACTCCATCTGTGTGTCATATGGATCAATGCATATGTTCTTTATGAGGAGCTATTCCCCTTGTTCATGTTAAGTACATCTTGTTGACAGCTGGTGCTTTGGGCATTGTCAGGGATATGTAGAAGGTAACAAATAATGATCAAGAAAAAAAGAAAGTGCATGTCTTTTATTCTCTCTGTGCTTCATTGTGTTAGTTCGAGCTACTGATGCTCTCCAAAAATAACTGATTAGCTCTTATCAAAAAGAGGTTTCACTCAGAGGAAGGTATCCACCATGTAGTACTCTTCACTTCCTTCTGGCAGGATTTGTGCTATAAAATCTCCACACTTCCTTTATATGTATCACCTAAATCAATTTATCTATTATCTACCATTTTCCTGCCCCACCTGCCATATGGGAGGATGTTCCAGGAACAAAATGCAATCTCACTTTCTTTTCTTATGCCTCTCATTTCTGCTCATATGTTACTGCCCAATTTTCTCTGCATGTCATAGTTTCTAACAACAATTCTGAGACCTGTTTCTCTAGCATTCTCCTGAATATGTTAACATTTCAGTATTTAATAAAACATAGATGTGGCAGCTGTGTAACACAAATTTTTATTCTTCAGATTTAAAATACATATTATCTTCTCATCCACCATTCCAAGTTTGTTTCTCAGAATTCTGTTGGCTCTGTATTTGTAATTTTTTCTCTCCTTCAGTATTCACTGCCTTGACTAGTGTTGTGCTTTCTCTCTATATATGGCTTCCTTTCTGGAATAATGCCCATAAATTTGCAGAAAAAATAATGGTGTTCTCTTTAGAACATTATGTGCACGAGAGACTATTTATATGACAGTGGAGGTTTACAAAGTCCACATACACTTCTGCAATAGTCATGTCTTCCCCACTTATCTCTACATCTTACTGTATTCCTATCAGATGTGCTGCCTTGCCTTTTTCATCTTTTCAACGGTTGATTTTATGTGCCTTGAAGCATTCCACATCTTCAGTACCTCTACTTAACTGCCACCTAAGTGCTTTTTCTTAATTAGATTTTATGCTGTCTACTCTTCTGACAGTTGCCATCCTTAACTGCTTTTTCCATGGTGAAAGACACTACTTTTTTTCTTCCCCAAAGTCAATCACCTTTCTTTGCACTTCCTTATTAGGTAATCTCTTACCTAACAGAGATTACTGTTCATCAGTATTGTCTTTTTTTGTTGTTGTTCTGGAGGAAGGAAAATTCATATAAAACTTCCCAGCCTTCCTATCCCATTTTTCACTCTGCTCCCCCACTGTCTCCCTGCTTCTACATCGTATGTGTTTATAATTCTGTTGATAATTTCTGTATCCAGAAAATCCTCTTCCAATTCCAGATGATCAGAAAATTATACTTTTTCCTTCAAGTAAGAAAATAGTGATCCATTCCTGCATTACCTTTAGTTTGATAATTTGCTCTGCTTCTTATGCACAGCAGAAGCGTGCTGTAAAGATGGCTGCAAGCAGAACACCTGTATGTACAGCTTTCAACACAATGCTCTTGAAAAGCAAAACAGAACAAAAACCAAAAGAGTGAGAGTGTACCCTCATGCCCTTCATGATGTCCCCCACTCTGTTAACTCTCAGAGATACTGAACTACTTTTACAGACTGTAAGTAGCAGGAGTCTTTGTAGGTAGACTCTCAATTCACTAAGTTGCTCCCATCAGCAGCTGACACTGACCAAACTCTCTAAAAATATATATGATATCTGAACTTTCAGGAATGCCATAAGATGTGGGTCAGCCCAGCAGAAAAGATTAAAATCAAGCATTCGTGATCTTTTCTAGAACCCTGTAAAAAGCTCCTATTTAGATGCTGAATTTCTCAAAAGTCTTCCATAATATACTCATATAACAGTCAACTGTCATCACTGCTAAAATGATGAACCTAGTTTTCTCTTCTGAATTTGAGTAGCTTTTTGCATTTCACTGTGCTCTTTTTTAATACCTTTGCCTACTAGATTGAGCAGCTTGCCATTATGAAATTTATGTTGCCATATGGTTGCGTATTTGCCTATCATCCAGTCATTACTTAGGCTTCTTTTAGATAAAGTAATACATTGGGAGCCTGCTGTAAAGCACTGGCATACTGTAAGATGTAAACGAGACAGTTTGAAGGTAGAATTAATAACAGGAAATTAATACTAGGCAAGCAATATAGTTGTAAGAAACAAAATTTCAAGCATGCAGTTCCTTCTGTTGGTCTGAACAGAATCAGCAAACTTCAAGATAAGTACAGACTGAGAGAAATGCTTAATTTCAACCTAATATGGTAATCAGACAATTGAGGAGAAAAAAGGGATTGCCCTACATGATCACCTGTCCTGTGACCAAAGGGGCAGATAAAAATGTTAAGAATTCCTCTGAGCTAAAATAAGAGAGCAAATTATCAGCTGTGGAAGACTGATAAATGAGTTGGAGGTCAGCTGCAGTGGAAGATTATAATGTGCCATAAAGCCAGTGTTTTATTGAGTCTGTGATTTCTAGTACACACAGCAGTTCTGAATTTTTGTTCCCAGGCTCAGCTGCTGAAGGTATTTTGTGGTCTCTTTGAGGCTGTGGGCTGAAAGGTCAAAGTTCTTTTGAGAAAAATGGTCTCCCACTGGGAACTTGGCTGTTAATTAAATAAAAGCTATTACTTTCTGCTACAAACATTACTTCACTGTAAGGTGGTTTTTCCAGGTCTCAAATCATTCTTCTTGCTCTTAAGTTCTTTCCCCGTTTGGTGTTGGTTTTTTTTTTTAAGTTTGGGGGTTTTTGGTTTTGGTTTGGTTTGGTTTGTTTGTTTGTTTTTTAATGCATGTGCATGTTATTCTACTGATTTTATGCTGAAACATTTACGGAGAAAATACCCTCTTTGTGTACCTACCTGATTTTCTTGCTCTACAGGCAAGGGCTGTGTTTGTCCTCTTAGCTGTAGTGTTGCATTAAGTATGGTCATCTATTTGATTACTTAAGTAGAGTTTCTGCTTTCCAGAAAATACTCCCCCTTTCCAAATTTGCAACTTACAACTTTACCTTGTTAAAATTTTACATTTTATGTGAATTCAAAGACAGCCTTCCCCACAAACTCTAATTCAGTGCTAATTACAAAACACTGATATTTCATAGCAATTTTTCCTTTGAAATCGGTCTTCTAAATGGAGTATAAAATCAAAATCTAGAAATAAAATGTTATTCTTTTCCAGGAAGGTGAAAAATAGTTTCCATAGCACTTACTACTGTTAGGCAGGAGGCATACATGATCTCATGACTCTGCTTGGTCTTGTCAGCTGACATTGTTCCATTTGTTACTGGCCTGTCGGAAGGTAAACAATAGAAATGTATTGACTCGGTGCTGGAGGTTTTTTTCAGCTTATTGCAAGTCAGAATTTTTCTTATATGTCTTAGAATAGCGACCTACTTGCTGTGTATAAGCTCACGGGGCTTTGAAAAGCAATAAACTAGAGATTTTGCAATTTTGCAGTTTTCCAGTCTGTTATTAAAAATGTTAAAATTCACAGGTACATTGAAATTTATTATAAAAATGACAGTGGGTTTCTTTAGCGAGAGAAATTCACATGGAATGCAAGTATTTGAAATTATTTCCTCTTCATTTTTCATAGTACTAATATTGTCAAAAACCTCCTGCTTTTTCCAGATGTGCCAAGGCATGCTGCCATGAACCATTTCTACTAGTGTCTGAAAAAGGATACGAGAACACAGATTGTATTTTTGTGTGCTTCCAGTTCGCACCACTAATATTATTTCTGCTCAGTGCAAATGTCCATGTGCAGAGTCACACGTTGTGTGGAAATCACTGGAAAATGGAGAATTTTAAACTTCACAGTAACCCTTTGCATTTAAAAACACACAGTACAAAGTTTTTATAAATGATCTGGACGCAGGAGTTGAATGTACAGTAACTAAGTTTGCAAATGACACTAAACCTGGAGGAGCTTCCTGGAGGGCAGGGAGGCCTTTCAGAGAGATCTGGAGAGGCCAGAGAGCTGGGCACTCACACCTGTATGAAATTCAACATCCACCTGGGATGGTGTAATCCCGGTTGTACATGCAAACTGGGGACAAGAGCCTGGAGAGCAACCCCATGGAAAGAAATCTGGGGATTTGGCTTGATGGCAAGTTGAATAGAGTCAACAGTGTGCCCTGGCAACCAAAAGAGCCAACAGTGTCCTGTTGTGCATCAAGCAGAGCAGAGCTAGCTGGTCAAGGGAGGGCATTGTCCCACTATACATTGGTGTATACTATGTGCAGCTTTGGGCTCCTCATGTAAGAAGGACATCAAACTATTAGAGTATGTCCAGAGGAGAGTGACCAAGGTGATGAAAGGTCTCAAGGACAAGACTTACGAGGAGCAGCGGAGGTTGCTTGGTTTGTATAGCTGGGAGAAGGCTGAGGGGTGACCTCATGGCAGCCTACACCTTTCTCAAGGAGGGCAGTAGAGGGGGAGGTACTGATCTCCTCTCTCTGGTGACCAGTGATAGGACACTAGGAAATGGAATGAAGCTGCGTCAAGGGGGAGTTCAGAATGGACATCAGGAAATGGTGCTTCACTGGGAGTGTGGTTGGTTACTGGAACAGGCTCCTCAGGGAAGTGGTCAGGGCCCCAAGCCTGTCAGAGTTCAAGGAACGTCTGGATGATTCTCTTAGTCATATTGTTTAGTTTTAGGTAGTCCTGTGAGGAGCAGGGATTTGGACTCAGTGATCCTTACGGGTCCCTTCTAACTTTAGATGTCCTGTAATTCTGTGATTCTGTATTGCACCAGCCTACTTCCTGCCAGCTACCTGGGAGAAGCCACTGTAAACACAGGATGAATCACAGTCATACATACCTATCAGCTCCCAGCCACCCCTCTGATCCGTCAGCAAAGCAAGCTGCTGGTTCTCTTGCAAGGACTCAGTAGAAAGGTGTTTCTATCTCTGAGAGTTGAGCTCCTGCCCCTTCGTTATTTCAGCTGTATAACAAGTATTTCCAGGACATGCTTTAAGAAACTGACTGTTCTCGGTGTCTCACTGTAAGATATATTAGCACCATTATTAGGCTTCTGGACGTACTTCACAGATTGTGTTGATGAAGATGGGTCTACTCAGAAATTAAGCCACCCTCAGCCTAGTCAACATGACAGTAAATATTCCTATTTCCTGTTCTCCAGGCTCCAAAAATAGACAGAAAATATCAAATGTATTACAGAAGGCTGGATTACTTTTCTTTTCATGTGGTTTCCTCCTCTGCAATTACCTCAGATATATCTGAAAGGACAAACCAGTCTTGATCTATGTGTTACAGAAGCTTCAAATACATATACTTGAAAAAAGATATTTTCTTCAGAGTCCTTTAGCTTCCTATCGTTTGTCCAGCTGTCACCTACTGCTGCTGCACCACAGGCTGATAAGTTTCACCAGTCTCCTGCCCACCAGCTCACAGGTGATTTCATGGTGAAGCTGAATAAGGTCTTTCACATAAATGTGACCTTCCACAAGATGTGCTGGATGCAACCAGCTGTGCATTTAGGGTGATGGTCACATTACTGATAATGTACAAATTTGTTGTGTCCCTTGCATTCTTCTTTTATCTTCTTCTCTCCATCTGCTCAAGGATAAGCGAGTCTATTTCAACCAGTTTTAGTTACACATCACTACTGTCTAGTCTTGGATCCTGTACATCAAAACATTTCTTGGGAGTTTGTTCCTCTACTCCTCAGCTATGGCATCCCTTTACTGGAACCCTTCTATCAGGAGCCTGCTTCAGCAGGAGAAAGGAGGGGGATAGGCAGCAAAACAGTCAGTTTCCCAGCACATCATGTCATTTTGAAGGAGATGGTTTCTGGCACCAGAGGATGGCAAACCATTCTGAATGCCTTCAGTCATAAGCAAAAGTTAAATATGGTGACTTCAGTCAGAGTAACCTTGCTTAATCACTCTCAGTGATCAGGATCCCTGCTTATTTATATATTGAAAATGTTTTCACTGCTAAATGTTTTATAGTGGCTTTTCCACTACAAAGTCCTTACAGACAGGATTTCTTCATTGCACAGAAAATCCTCATCAATGTTTTGGAAATAATGAGAATGTGCATTATGCAAAACAGAATCCGTGTTCCCTGACCTGGACAACTGCCTGATTAAAGGGACTTTCAAAGGACCGAGTCTCCTAGTGCATATCATTTGCAACTGTTGGACTCCTTGACTCTGAGGAGAAGAGGGAAGAATAACAGAATGCTCGTCAGACAACTTCAGGGTCCAGCAATATCCTTCCTTCTCAAGTTAGTCAACAGATAGGAGATCTTGCACTTCAGCTGAAGTCATGTGCAGGTGACTATCGCTCTCGGGGCCAGACAAGCCCTTCAGGCATGTCTGGATCCATGTTAATCTTCTTTCCTTCATATGAGTCATTTGTGATAAGATTAAATTTCTATTAGACGGATGTATAACTGGTTGGAAAACTGTTCTCAAGAAACAGTTAATTACGCTTCACTGTCAGACTGAAAGCATGTTCTCCAGGGACTAGACAATATTTAATTCATGATTTAAAAGACAGAATTAGCATTTAATGCTAGTGATACTACCTGGAAAAATACTACAAGAGAGTATTATGATCTTAAGAAATTATTTTAAGAATTTGGTTCAAAGAATGACACGTAATGACAATAAAGTTTATATAGAAGTAATCTTCTGCATAAACACAAGTGAGGAAGACTGACTAAGCAACAGTTCTGAGCTGAAGATGATAGCTGGATCACAAGTTGCACATGAGACAACAGCCTACCTTTATAAAAGATGTAGCTGTTAGACTGGAATATATAGAAAGGAGGATTATTTGTAAAGCATGCAAGGTGATTCTTTTATTCTTTTTGACACTAGAAAAGGCTTCTCTCTGGTTTGGGGCACCACAACTGGAGAAGGGTTCTGACCAACTGCACAGGTTCCAGAGGAGAGCAAAAGAATGGTTGGAAAGCTAGAAAATACAACTTGTGAGAAAATGTTGAATAAATAGGCTTGTTTAATCTGAAGAGGAGGAAACTGAGGAAGTACATCTGTCTTCAAATATAGAAGTGAAAAAGTGAAGAAAATAGAACAACTTCTGTGTCCACTGCAAAGCAAGTTCAGCTCAAATAGAAGTTTTCTAACTGTATTTTGGCTCTTAGATGATGAGGTACTGAGACACATTGCCTGGGGAAGTTCTGAAGTTTTCATCACATTCAAGAACAGGTAAATCAAATATCCATGAGGATGGTTTGAAATTGATTCTTTGGGCCAACAGAGTAATCTTGATTTTCTTCAAGACCTTTCCTGGTCTCTTCAGCTGCATTTTGTATTAATGCCTATGATTTTTTCTCACAATTTAATTAGTAGGGTCTGCACCTCCCTGTTGGTTTAATCCCACTTCTATAGCCTGGGAGGCTCCTGTGATTTCCACAAGGGAGTAAGCAAGAGAATCCCTATTGCTGGTCATGACAGGATACTATGGACCTGCCTGGAGATCATGGCTTACTCCCCCTGGATCTGATCCCAACCTGGGATTGACATCCCAGCTTGACCTCAGACCTGCCTCATCACCCTGAACTCACCCGATGATACGTGCTCTTGGTTGAACAAGTCTCAGGTCTGCCCACCACCTCACTGGAGGGAGCATTGCTAAAGGAGCAACCAGCCTTTGCCTGACACAGTCTGCAAACACAGGACGTTGCAGCCCTCTGCCACGTCAGTTTTGGTATGTGCCATCTCACACCATAGCCAGGAGATCAGTCTTGCCATGAGAAGATCTTTGTTTTCCTTTGGGAGAAGAGTTCTTGTCAACAGGATGAAGAGCAACAGGAGATGCACGGACCTGGCAGATGGGTCAGGGTGTCAGGTTGACGTCAGGTCAGCCTCTTACCAGGTGCCGCCCACAGTCATCCTGGACTGTTTGCTGCTACTAAATGAGTCCATTTCCATCTTTAGTTCTGGTGAGGCTCTCTCCCTCTGCTCTCTCCCTGTGTTTTATATAGATATGTGTGTATGTATATATACATACATAAATATTTACATGTATCACCAGCTGTCCAAGTTCCTTGGGGGATGGTTAAACCATTACTCCTGTACATAATCTTCAGGTGTCCACTGATTGAATCGAGTGATTTGCTTATGCCTCACAACCAGGTGTCCTGGGATAGTCTTTGGAAGTGTTTTTCCTTGTTATGACTTCATCCAGGAAGGCAGATGAAAGCCAAACCCTTTTTGGATCCAAATGGCTTCCTTCAAGACAGATACCTGTCATAAGCTTCTCCTGAACACACTTTTGGTCTCTGCATCTTATCTAAAGGACTGACATACTTCCATTCTTTCTTGAAGGAAGAAATTTCTAGAGGCAGGGTGTCCTTGGACATTTGTTGTTAAGAGGCCTTTGACTTTTTACCTCCACAGGACTAGGTCTTTCAGATCCAGAGTTGTTTGCATCAGCAGCTGAGAGGTTGAAAGTCAGGAGTGCCAAGCAGGATAACCACCAGTGAAACCTGTTATGAAAACACCAAAACGGAGCCACCCTCCAAGATTAATGGAGCTCAGCCTAAATTAGTGGCTTTCTTGAGTGATATCTCCATTGCTGACATCTGCTGAACTACTACCCGGAGTTCCCTCCACACCTTTAGCAAGTGTTTTGCCATTTGAGAAGCACCCAGATATAATACAGTATAACCCAGGAGGTTGGACAGCCCCCATGTTCTGGATGTAGCAAAGCCAACGGGCCTGAGAGAAAGGAAGCAGAAGGTTATCTAGTCTGGTGCGTACTGCGAGGGTATGAAACTACCTGCCTCAAGGCTTTGTGGGACACAGGAAGTGCACACGCATGTAAGATGTAGACACAGATAGATGCAGGCATTTGTGAAATAACTTTTAGTAGAAAAGCTGAAGTCACCTTAGATACTGTGATTCCTGGAACTGTGATGAACGATCAGCCTGTGTGATCATGCTGTCATAAGGCCTGACACCACTGCTCTTGACGGGACCACTGCCCTGCTCTTCAAGTAATGCCACTGGTTTCAGCAGCAGTATTTGAAGAGAAAGGGTCCTTCACAGTGTGAGAACGGGTGGTACAACTTGGCCTGTGATCCTTTACTGTGAGGGGGGTGGGGGGAGGGAGGAAGACTATTTCAGAGTAAGAATATTATTGCTGTAGTCTCATATTAACGTTGGAAGCAGTATTTTAGTGAACTATCAGGCACACGGCTCTACACACAGGAACGAAGTGAAGCTCATCCTGTTTGGATTTCTTCTATTTTTATTTTCCAAAGCTTCATCTCTTCTTGCACACGGAGGATAATCTAGACGGAGCTGAATAGAGTCGTAGCCCCTGACTCCAGGGTCTGCTCTTTTTCAGGACACACACATGAAGCAGGAAACTCCTCTCCTCCCGCGTTGTACAAACGCCCATGGGCCTACCTGTCTTCATTTCGCTTTTTCAAACATGTCTTTCTTTTAGTCTGTGAATGTTGTGTAATTGTGTTCCTCTTTCTTTGTTTCTTTCAGAATGTTCTAATTGTGGAGGTAAGTAAGTTGGGTGTTTGTGTCATACTGTAGTTTGATGAAGTCACACAGTTAAGCCGTGATTGTGTGCTCAGTTTCTAAAAACCCTTTCTAAAAAGCGTTTACACTCCTTTGGCTGGGAGGTGGCGCAGAGGGAGAAGGGGTTGATTTGCTTAATAACCTCCTGCTCTTTTTGCAATTGCCTGAGGGATCAAACTAGGTTGTGCCCCTGTAATTAGTACTCTGCCTGGTGATGCCCAGGAGCCTTGGGCACTTGCTCTACAACTTCAGGGTTGTTCCCTGGTTGGGGAACCATGCTGGTTGAGGATGGCAGTCATTCTCTCAAGTCCCCACGACTCTGGCTCATCAGCCTTGCATCCTGCAGAATCCCCTGGGGAGGGCCCATCACAGACACGTGTCCAATGTAGATCAAGAGTGTTCAGTTTCAGAGGAAAAGAACGCGTCGCCTCGCCGGTGCTGCTAATTCTCTCTTCATTAACGTCGATGATTCTCTTCTAAAATGTCAGAAATCCCAGAAAACTGGGATGGTTAGAGAGCGCGTCAGGATCTGACTGGCATTCCAGGACCAGTCAGTAAGAATTAAGCTGGACAGTGTAACGAAGGAAATGTATAAATGTTGGAATGTTTTTTGTTAGCAAAGGAGGGGGAGAAGAGTCATCAGCCACAGAGGTGGCTGGTTACCTCAAGAGCTGTGAGGAGCTCCATATTTGCTAATGCTGACTGCTGTAAGAGAAATGAAAAATGTCCACAGCAAAGTTGGTTTTAGATAGCTGGGAAGCAGAGACAAGGTATTGCTAATGAAAAATCCACACCCACAGAGTTCAGGATCAACAGCTGCTCTCCACGTCATGGTCAGTGTTGTAGCCAGGTGTCTACAGGTGTCATTGGGGTCAGGTTGGGTACAGCAGCTCTGGAGAAGACACGTTTGTATGGGACTAGTAAAACAACAAATAGGGCGGATTTCACCCTGGCATGGAGAGATGTTGACATTCTATAGTTTTCAGTGAAATATTAGAAGTCTGATCCCTGTGTCTGTGCAGTGCCCAGTAAAGTCATCTCCAGTTCCATGTTACATCCCAAGTACTGGAAATATAGCTATTTTTAGGAGGAGGCAGACAGTCCTTTAACTGATTATTTTATGAGTAGAAAGTGCTTGCTTCAAAGAGTGTAAGCTCAATTATAGCCTTTTTTGGATATGGCTCGCAATACACTGGGAAACATACATCATTTCCACAACATAAGAAGGTGGAACTGCTCAGTCATTGTCCAGATTTCCTATTTGCAACCTTTCTTTGTTTTTTACTTATTCTGCTTTCCATGTTTTGCAAGGATATTGTTGGAACCGGAAGAACTATGAAGGTTCTGCTTAATAATATAGAAAAATGCAAGCCAAAAATGATTAAAGTGGCAAGGTGAGTAAGAAAGACAATCACAAAACTCGGTCATTAAAGAGTCCAGCCCAGCATACTTTCCAGAGGAAGTTGGCATTCCGGGGTCCCTCTTTAATCCCTCGCAGGGGGCAGAGGAGCTGCCTAAGAGGAGCCACTAAGAGGAGGGTGGAGGAACGGGGAGGAAATGCTTCTGTGTTGTTCTGCAGCAGCAATGGCCTTCAGCCACCTCAAGGCTGGCACTGATGGACTTTGAGAGGGAAGACACCCATCTCTTCCCTGTCACGTCAGGACGTTGTCGGGAGGAGAAGCAGCAGGAGAACAGTGATTCACCCGGCTCAGAAGTTTTTTGATAAAGGGAATAGTTTTTATGCACGTTCTTCAGGTAAATATCCAGATTTACACGGGATTTATTTTGTTTTTAATTGCAGTTTGCTGGTGAAAAGAACATCTCGGCCTGATGGGTACAGACCAGATTGTAAGTGTCACTGTGAAAATCTGTACATGACAGTGGGAGAAGTTGCCACTCGTCTGCCACTTGCCTTTCATATCATTCTGTGGGCTGCTGGAACCATCGTGAAATATCAGTTGTCAATGGGTCTTTGGGACACAATGGAAGGATTTGTATAATTGTGGCTTGGAAAGCCTGGCCTCCTTGTAGTCTGATATTTTCTGCAGAGTACTAACGTTTATGAAAGAGTTTAATTTTATCCATGAAAGGTGTTTAACTTTCTGTTTCTGACAAACTGTATGGAAGAGAAAGTCCATTTCTTCCTTTTCCTTCCTCATTGCATCAATTTGGAGGAGCTGCAGGATTCCACCTGAATATAAAGGTGTTTTATTGTGACCTAGTTATTCATACGTTTTACATTTTTATAACAGAATAACGCTTTTTATTATTTTTTAAAAAGCAATATTGTTTAAAGGTTAAGCAGAGTGATATTGTAATTAAATCCCACCCCCCAAAAAGCAAAACTTCCTCCTGCTGCTCTGTTTGTGTCACACCAGCACCGCTTCTCTCTGTGGTGAAGCCATAAATGGAGCTACACCAAGCCATTCTCATTTTAGACTTATGAGAATAAATGATGTGATAACAGGAATGTGGCTAAATACTGAAAAGAATAGATCCATCTAGAAGGGATCGACCAGTATTTGCTGCTGAAGAAGGCTCTGGTCAGCTGGGCTGGGGAGGAGGGTGGAAGGAGAGTGGGCAGGTGAGTACCAGGAGGCAGCATGAAGGGTCTTGATTTGGGACGTGGGAGAGGGGGAAACTTTACGAAGCAAAAGTTACTCAATGTTGGGCACGACCCCGTGGTTTTAGCTCAATAATCCAAACCGTGACCCAAACATGTTGTTGCAAGACTTTTTATACAGAGGTATTTTTAATGTGTAGAATTTAATCCGGTACATTAAAGTGTATATTCAACTGGATTCACTAATGTTAAACATATAAAAAATACAATAAAATTATTTCACAAAGGGTAGCTTGGTATTTTTATGTTGTAAAATGAAACCAGTTTTATCCTTGTTTATTCATACTGTGATAAACTTTATAAAACATCAGAGAGCTTGTAAATCACTGACAGTGCCGTGCCATTTGCTCACTTACCCACATTTAGGATTCCAAAGTGTCTATTGCCCACAATTTTCAACAACTGAATACATTTCCTGAGTTGAATGCCTGTAAAGTTTTTTATACTGACCTATTTTTATGTCCATTAGGTTGTGTTTTTCTCAGAGTCTAAAGTAGCAGAACCTCAACTGACCACGTGTATCTATAGTTTGCTGGTCAGAGAACCAACACATGAATTTAAGGACTATATAGCTGCCACTGGTCTCGTGTTGATGGTGCTTGTTATTTGTCTCAATACAGATTACGGATTTGAAATTCCAGATTTATTTGTGGTAGGTTACGCCTTAGACTACAACGAGCACTTCAGAGATCTAAACGTAAGTTTCTTTTTAAAATGGTTAAAAAAAAAAATCACAATTTTGCTTTTCCAGATTAAATACCCCATCATTTGCCTCTTCCCTGGGGCCTTAATGTGGTGGTTGGGATCATTTCAGTGAGTGTAGGCTTTGACTGCCGTGTTGCCTGCCCCTTTTCTCAGCGAGATACTGATGGAGAAAAGGTGCCAGCCTTTCCTTTGCTTCCTGTGGTATTCCCAGGGCTGGACCTCAAAGCTGGGAATTGCAAGTGGAAAAACTTGCTGTAGCTAGAAAGTGAAATCAGAATTCAATTGCAGTTCAATTGCAATTCAATTACGAGATCACTAGATTGGTCAAGTGAAAGTATTTCTGAACACTTTATTAATAATAATGTAATCAACTACACTGTTGAAATTGGCGTTATATTTTTTTCAGCACATCTGTGTTATCAATGATCACGGCAAAGCAAAATACAGAGTGTGAAGCAGGAACATCCTCACCTGAAGGTCTGTAGGCTCAAGGAAGCAGAAATTTGACTACACTCCCTGGAGCATCTCCCAGAAGAGCAGTTCAACTGACTCGTGTTTCTTTCAACTCAGTATAAATAGGGCTTTATTCCACAGATACTGATTAATATTTACAGAAGCGAGAGCTCTTATCTAAAATGTGAAGTAGAAGGCTTTTAAAGTTATTACCTTTTTTTAAGTATTAAAATTACTGCATAAGATGCCATTTGACTAATAATTTGGCCGCCTCAAGTCTCATGTGTCGTCGTGCACCTTTTCTTCGCTCATTCTCCCCGCCGCAATTCACGTTGATAAGATCATTCAGAAGGGCCACTCCGTGCATCAAGTTTATTTTTCAGAACTTTATTGACTTCAGCATCCCTTTAGTCTCGGGCCGATGTGCTGCTGCCAAATTGAAACCATTACTTTGATTCCACCCTAAAAGTTTCAGCTGAAGCCGTGTGTGGCATGATGATCCCTTCCTGGCAGTCCATTACAGCCTCTTCCCAGCCGAAGTTTTAACCCTCAGAGTGTGCTGAACCAGAGCACTTGCTACAAAACGAACCCCTGCAGGACACCATTGATCTGAAACTGGAAGATGTCGTGGTTTGGGGATGTCATCTAACCCTTTGATGAGTGAGTTTTCATCTCGACAGAATGATGCCGTGCGGGTTTCAATGCCTGCGCCGTATCCTTTCACTTCTAAAGGACACAAGTAAGTAAAAAAAATTAACACAGTGTTCTCCTGTGCGTATATTCTTTATTAAACCTCATTAAACACAACAGTTTAATGCTAGTCAGACAGTTATTCACTTATGATTTGATTTCTGTAGCATGTCTGAGCTGAGACTTTTGTAGCCATTTGTTGCCTTTAAGAATACAGATCTGACCATGTTGGAGAAGAAAAGCATAGGAAAACAGAGAAAACCACTTGACTCATGAATAGTGTAGACTCTAGAGATTCTTTCCTTCCCTTATACATCGTGTTTGAAGAAATTTGTTAATTTACATGCTGTATTAAGTGTGAAAAAATTAATTTTGTACTGTATGTACCTGTTCTCAACAACGTCCCGAGGGGAGCCAAGGCAAAGGAAGTAGCTGCATATCCATAGCTTTGCTCTGAACTGCAAGAGGCAGATTGTTATTTGCTTCAGGTTCCTTTAAACTAATAAAGAAATGTTAAGAACACTTGTTTCACTGCACAGTTGGTTATTTTCCTGCTTCAGCATATTTCACACATCCCATCAAAACTCTTCAAAAATATGTATTTAACTGGTAATGTCAATATAACTGATGTATGTGTCCTGTGGCTCATAAGCTATTGATTGATTGCTTACCATTGGTGTTCTATTTCCTGACCATATTGTGTTAATCCTCAAAGTTTTATTAACAAATTTCTCTAATGTAAAGTTCCAACATTTCCCTGCACAATACAATATCAACTGTGTGTGATATTCAGCTGCAGAACAGCTTCTGATCTGTGAAAGTTCATACAGAGTGAAATGCTTGACTTGGGGATGTTCATTATTGCTCTGCGGTGAGAATGACATTTATTTCCATCAAAATGTTGGGGTTTGAAATTTGAATATTTCCTTATACTGGAGAAGACAAAGGCCAAATCACCTTCTCTGCATGTGTTTGTATTTTGATTTTCTCAGATAAAATAGCAGTGAAACCCCCTATTTGTTACACGTGCAGACTGTAACTGATTCTAGCCACCTAGAAAATGTCAATATTCAGTTTCAGTTAAAAATTAGACCCTGAAAAGAAAACCATCAGAGGGTAGCATAGCAAGAGATGGAGGGATCCTTGCCCTTTGGAAAAACCATCACATTTGGGAATGTTTTTCCCTTCTTTTACCTTTTTTAATGTTTTCCAAAGACTCTGATAGTCTCCGTGTCAAGATCTGGGATGAATGCAGTATCTAAGTGTTCTGTGAAAAGTGTCTTGAATTCTTTTTCCCCTTAGATTGGAGGGAGAAATTCACACATCTGAGTTACTGTGGGTGTGAGGTACCTCAGTTCAGCCCCCCAGGGACCGACTGCAGCGTTTCCCCGGGTGCTCAGAGCAGAGAGGGACCCGCAACAACACGTGGCCACCTGGAGAAGAGCAACCATGAGCCCAAAGCTGTACCGTGGGGTTTATCTTGTGGAGTTAAAAGGATGATTCTCTGCTAAGAAAGAGCAATATTTTGCACTTACCATAAACGGTGAGAGGGAAAAAAAGGAAAACCAGAAGAGAGAGGGGAGCGCTAACCTATTGGAGAAAGGTTGTCCTTCAGTTTGCAGAAAAGATGGAAAACACCCAATATATTTTGGAAGGGAAACAGGGACATCAGCTCTGCAAGGCCTGGGCAGGTTGTCAGCTGCCATTCAGATGCTTTTGGAGCATTGGCTGCCACGGCCTCTCTGTCCACAAACCAGCTGCTTTGTACCTTCCCGGGAACACACTCGCATCCGCAGCTGAACTTTTCACCGTTGCCAGTGGTTGTTTTGGAACACAAAGGGGGTTCCAAATCCACAGAAACTTAATTAGTTAAATACTTTGCTGTCATGCCTCGTTCCTCCTTCTGCTGCACGGAGCAATGAACTACTGACAAACTGCCGGAGTCTGCAGTACAGCCATTTATTTGTAATACTGAGAGAGAAAAAGGTTTGGATACCATTCAAAGGCTGACCTTTAGTTTGTTTCAGGAGTGGCAGGAAAGATTTCCCCTTTTTTTTTTTGCCGTACAAGAAAGAAACAAAAATGACTTGGAGTATTATGACCCGGCAGACTCTTAGACCTGCATCGTTGGGCCTCTAACAATAGGAAGAAAATCTCGTTTCTAATGATGTGAAATTTCATGACATGAAATCATTTACTACACGTGTTCCAAAATCCATTGGTCCTACTGTTTGTAAAGCTTTGTTCGCCTGACGGCGCCGTTAAGTCATGAGGTTATACAAGGGACAACTCTCTGGCTGGAAGATATATGTTATGCCTTCATAGTGATTGAATTTGCATAGAAAAACATTGGGATTTAGCTAAGATGTTTTGGAAGCAATGCCAGAAAACACAGTTATCTTGAATTGCCTTTCCTCGGTGCATTTTGCTAAGCTATTAGAAATACCAGTCTCTTCGGATTGCTTTTCTCCAGTTACACCCTGGTTTTATGTTGAGTTCTCACCTGGTGTCTTTTAACCAAACCCTTGCTAGACCTCTAGGTTTTAGTGACACCAACGTTTGTTGTTTTCCAGGAAAGATAAGCCCTTGTTCTGAAACATTCAGGGGCAGATTTTCAAAGGTGCTTAAGCATCCAAGAATATTTTATGGGATTTCCCCTGCTTGGGCAGGTGCCTAATGCATCCTTCAGTGACTGTGAACCTCTGAAAACATGTTTCTTGCCTAATCTGGATAGACTGGGAAAACATGAAATAATATAACTTGGAATGAAAACAGGAGATACCAGAATAAAAGGGAGAGGGAAGGACAATTGTGTCATTCTTTGATGTGGGCATGAATATCTCTTTGTCTTTCTGAATCATGCAAGTATTGTTGAATTGATTTATTTGTTTGGGCTTTCATGAGAATTATTGTAGTAGCATTTCTGCTTTTTCTTAGGAAATTTGGAATGAGGTGAGAGTGCTCGAAAGTTAGCTTTTGGAAATAATAGGTCAGCATGAGCACCAGCACAGAGAGAAAAAAAAAAAGGAATATTCAACAGTAGCACGAGCAGCAGAAGAGTCAAGGAGGGTGAAAAAATGAGGCATCATTGAAAACTTTAACTGTAGAATATTGACTGGAAGGGATCCACCAGCGAGTGTGCAGGAAGGATCTAAAAGTGACTAAATACGACCAGCTGAATGAGTGTGGAGATGGGAGGCTTTCTGCTGAGAGCCAGTTTGGTCCTGGGCCCGTTTGTGCCATATGGGAAAGAAAACCATAATAAGCTGAAATAATGGTTTATCTTCCTCCAGAAAGCATTTCACATAATAACCTGACGCTATTAACTGCGCTCAAAAGTAGAATATAAAATTTTGTTTATGAATGACAACAACCAGCACGGATCACAGCTGCTTTTTGATGCTCTGTATGTCACCTGTGTGTAAATGTCAGAGCTTTCTTCCTTGAGCCTCCTCAAGACCAAACCTGGTCTGCCCAAAGCCCTAATTTCACCCACGTCCCAACAGGGTCATTATCCCGACGGAGCAGACAGAACCTCTGCATCTTCCACCTTCATTTGCAAAGAGAAACCTTTCTCCAGTCAAAGCATAAACCCATCTAAAATCTACATATTTCAGGAGCAGCCACCAAGTGTTAGGTACCGGCTGAGCCTGTGGGGTAACAGGAGCTGAACCAGGACGGGGGCAGTGGGGTTTTCCCCTGGTGGTTTTTGAAGGGTTGGGAGGATGAGAAGGACCATCATAGGCTCTGGTTGACGCAGCAGCCCAAGAGCCTCACCAGAAGCACAGAGTTTCCTCAGGACTTGGATGTTCTCTGGCAGAGCAGAGGCGGCGGCGCAGCTACCAGTGTCACCTCCAGCATCCTGCTGAGGGCTCCTGGTATTTTCCAAGGCAGGTCTCAATGTCAGAGCAGATGGGATGGCAGCTTAAAACTGTAAAGACGTAGGAGAGAACAAGACGTTTCGTTGAGAACAAGCTCTAAATAACTAAATGTCCTAAAGTTAATTCCTTTAAACAGCTCTGCCCTTCTCCTGAGGGTTTACACTGCCCTCCCCAGCTGCCAGTGACACCTTTCTCCAGTTTCTCTCCAGAACCAGTTTTTTCTCATCCTCTGCTGGCTCTCGCTTTTGCCCCCAGACTGCTCTAGAAATATGTGTTTTACAGTCCAAAAATACCACTCCTGACTTACCCCAGCCCTTGGCTCCAACTGAAATAATTGGGTGGGTGGGAAGTATTTTAAAAATCAAGGAAGTAGGTGATTTCCGTGTTTAATGGAAATGATAATACCAAGATACATGAAACACTAAGGGTCTGGCCAATGTCCTCTGCTGCTGTTGAAAGGAGCTGCTGCTTTGACACCCTTGGGTGGTTTTGATAAATAGAGAAATGTAGTGTCCCAGCAGATAGCACTGTGTTTATCCATAACATAATTAATAGCTAACAGATTAAGAGCTGCAAACTTATAAGCAATTATTTAAGAATTTAGGGTTTGGAGGAATTTTTGGCTTCTTTCTTTTCTTTTGTTTTTGATTTTCTTCTGCCCTGACACACTTTGCAAAAGCCCTTTACCAGGGTATTTTCAAAAGTCTTCTAATTAGTCGTCCCAGGAAAACAAGCACTTATGATTTGATCTTTTGTCTATAGGTTCATCTAAGGTGAAAAATCCTGGGAAGCTGCCATCACTCTTCTCTGTTAATTCAATGCTAAGCCATCAAACCAAAATTGCTCTCAAAGTTAGTTTAAAAATATGCAATTAAGCATTCATATATCGCCGTCTGCATTCATTGCTTTGTGAAAGACAAAATGTAGTTCTTTATGTCGGATATTCCTATAATAATGATTGTTAGGAGAAACAATCCTTCCTAGGGGACATAGAAACCCAGCTCAAAATAAAAGTATTTCTATCCCTGTTTTTAAAAAAAGTCTCAGCTGAAAGGTGTTTTTTCTATTTCTCATATTCTCAGCTCTGTTCCACTGAACTTCAGTGTTTTAGGTGAGTCGTGGGATTCCTGCCTCCTGGGTGTGCTTCATGAGCTTTATTTTATTTACCTTAGAAATTACGATGAAGGGAACCCTCATGAGTCTGGGTTTAACTACAGATACTCACCTTCCCTCCTTTCAACCAGCGTATTTCAAAGGCAGCACCCACCTTGCTTGTCCAAATGATATTTCTTCTGGCTCTTCTTTGTGCTTTCCGCAGCATGTCCGTCTGTCCTTTCCCACAGCCCTTGTGTGGGTCGATGGCGCGATGCAGAGCTCCTGCTGAAACACTGAATTACTTCAGCAACCAGGAAAGTGGTTCCTCTGACTCTGGCCACGTTTTACAGCGCAACAAGGCAGCCCTAAAGTGAGAAAAACTGGCTTTAGAGGAATCTCCGTCAGCATTTGAACCCTTCTGGCTGTGGACAAGAGCATAAAATGTACTCTAGGCTTCACCTTGGCTCCTGTGTCCAGTTCTGGGCTCCCCAGTTCAAGAAGGACAGGGAACTGGTGGAGAGGGGACGGCAGAGGGCTACAAAGATGATGAGGGGCCTGGAGCATCTCTCTTATGAGGAGAGGCTGAGGGAATTGGGTCTTTTGAGTCTTGAGAAGACTGAGGGAGGATCTGATCGATGCTTATAAATACTTAAAGGGAGGGTGTCAAGAGGACGGGGCTGGTCTTTTTTCAGTGGTGCCCAGTGACAGGACAAGAGGAAATGGGCACAAACTTGAATGTAAGGAGTGCCACCTAAACATGAGGAGGAACTTCTTTACTTTGAGCACTGGGAACAGTCTGCCCAGGGAGGTGGTGGAGTCTCCTTCTCTGGAGACATTCAAACCCCACCTGGACATGTTCCTGTGCAACCTGCTCTGGGTGGACCCACTCTGGTGGGGGGGTTGGACTGGATGATCTCCAGAGGTCCCTTCCAACCCCATGGGATTCTGTGATTGTGGCCTGGGTTTTGGTGGCAATGGCAGATCAGTGTGTCACAAGGGGCAGTTCCCTCAGCCACCCCGGCCTTCGCTTGGCCTTTTGGGGTGCCAAGATGCTGTAGCCCCCACCTTGCTCCCACCCTCGGCCCTTGGGTGGCTCACAGGAACAGCATGCTGGAGGCCTACAGCCCCTCGGGCTTCTCTTCCTCTTGCTACGATTCTCCCCACCTGGAGAAACTTCTAGAAGCCCCGCTTTTGGTGTTAGGGTTCCTCACTTCTGTGCCAGCTCCCTCCTCTTTGTCTCCAGAGGTCCGTCACCCTGTTCAAAAACAAGAATTTAATTTTTTTTTCCTGACAAAGCCAGATTCTTGGCACATTCTTCCAGCATTCCTTTAAACAGCCAGTCAGCAAACAACAGCGCAAACACCCGCCTGCCCTCTCATTGTTCCCTGACCCTGATTTACGGGAGGTCAGGGTGATAGATGTTTAAACTAACCCCAGGCTCCGTTTATGCCAGGCCACTCCATCCGAGCTTTCATGTCGTATTAATTACAATTCCTTTAAATTCCATTGCAATTAAAATCAAAAGCCGCAGTTGCATGTTCTCAGCACCTCCCACCCAAATATTGCGGATGGCTTGAGGCCAGGTTCTGTCCCTCTCCTTCTTTCTGGATATCACCTTCCCTTCTATTATTCATATTTTCAACTCGCTCTTGAAAAATGTGGATGTTCATCTACTGGAGTGGACAGTTGAGTGTGGTGACATCCAAGAGCAAGGTGCTCCCTTGGATAAGAGTGGTACAAGCTGGCCCTTTGCAGACACTTCTAAGATGGCTTCCACCACATAAACCACACGGTGCTGGCAAGCACATGGTCTTAAGGTTTTCTGTTTGGAAAAATCAAGAAGTTACAGCCCTGATTTTAGAGACATCTACCTGCTCTGCTTTCAAGCTATTAAGGGAGGGTGCTCAACAAATGAAACCAAACTGCTGCAGGAGCTGTAGCATCGATGGTTTCTCATACCCACCGCAGTGTGGCCTATTGAGCAGCAGCATCTTGAGGGACGTCCTTCTCACAGCACCAGCTGGTTCTGTTGGGGTTCAGCTTCTCAACCCCTTGCCCACTAGGTCAACTGCTAGACCACACTCTGCTTGTTGCACCTGGGCCTCTTCCTAACACCATTCATCCCTTTTTCCCCTCGCTGCATTTCTTTTACTGCCTTCTTTTCATCTTTTGTTGTGTTTTTCCTTCACCTTTTGTTGTTTTTTTAATTCTGCTGTGTCTTAACTTTGCTGGAACCAGCAGCCTTCTGCCGGGCTCGCAGACTCTGAGGGATCTGCTGTACTTCCTTTCTGGTCTCACAGGATTGCTGCTGAAGCTTCTGGCAGAATTTATTTCTTGTAGCTTATTTTTTCTCCCAGACTCTACTGAAATAGCTGTTTGACTTTCCAATAAGAGATGCTGCGTTACTACCAGGAGCAGGTGGTTCTCATTTCAGAAATTTCAGTCAAGACACCGAAGAATGTGACATCTTGTGAATCACAGATTTTTGCTTTCTGTCCTGACATTTCTCTTATCTTTTTGAGTTGAAGGCTGATCCTTAAAATGGATAAGTGAAATTGCATACCACGCCACTACAGCCCAGCCAAATAATATCTGGACAAATGGCTTAGGTGGAGTCATTGCAAAATGCAGAATTAAAAAAGATTTACTAGATTTTGACCTCTACCATATTTTTATATTTGTACTGTTGCTTTCCAGATGAAATAAAAACGACACAGCCTGACAACTCCTAAGTCAGTGTTTAAAATCTCCCTACATCTTATCTACCAGCATAACCTCGTATTTATTTTCTTTTTCAAAAAATTCATCCTGAGATCCTGTCTGCCATTTCCCAGCCTCTCTTCATTCCTGCCTGAGGACTGGGGTGCTGTAACCCTGGCCAGGCACCCGGTGCTTCAGCCTCTTCCCTGCTGCAGGGACTCAAACCGAAAATGTATCGTCCCAAACCTTACAATCTGGCCAATGAGAAAAAAATATATAAGGAGAAAAAAAGCAGGCTATCCTAAAGAAAATAATTTTTAAACATACATTATAGAAGGTTATCTACATCAAGAGAGGATATCAGATTTAAGCGTCTAAAATTCAAAATCTGAATGTCTTCAACATTTTAAAATACATCTCTGAGCTTGGACATCTCTGGCCAGGGTCTATCTCTCCACTCGGTGTTGGTGTTATCTGGAATGAGCTAGTTGAAAGGAGACTCTGCTGCCTCCAGATGAGTTCATCCAGTTTCTATCACTAGCCCATCACACAACAACAATAACTTTACACTTGGCTCATGCAGATGTACCAGAGAGCCTTCTTCTGTGCCTCCCTGCAGTCCAGACAGCCTGGAAGGAGATGCAGTGTCCTGGGAGCAGCTGTGCCTGAGCCCATAACAACTGGGGGTTTTGTCCCACTTAGTATCTGAATGTTCTTTATGTTTTCAGTTGTGTGCAAAGGACAGGAGTCTGGAGCTCGGGCAGATTTCTAGGTGCAAGGAGTAATGCTTCCCAAGGATACAGGAGTCTCCCCCAGCCTAAAAACCTTGTCCTTGACTCAAGTTGCCCAGCCAGATGCTCTCTACTCCATGCTGTGGGTCTGCTCCTCGAGCAGCACGTCTACAATCACTGCTCAAAATTTTCTTCTTCAGTTCTGACCTAGATCTTGCCCGATTTGGCTTCTGCCACCTGTACTCCTCCGAATCAGGGTGCTTAACTCATGACTTCCTTGAAGTTCAGAACGGGAGGCAAGATGAGTCTTTCGTTCTAATTTTAAACTGTCACTTTAAAAATATTTTAAACTGCTACTTGTAAAACTCGGGCATTTTAAAGACAAGAGCCCATGAGAGAAGGGGAAGGAATCGTGCATCTCTCTCAGCAGCTTCCTTGTGATGAAGCCTAACAAGGAACAGACTGTTCTATTGATGCTGTGTTTCAGGCCAAGCTTCCGGAAAGCCCAGTTATCTCTTAAGGATCCCACAAAAGCCTCTATTGATTTATTTCCAGCTAATACTACTGCTCCCTCCTCTGATCTGTCTCCTACTTTCAAGAGATTTGCTCAGGTTACTCTTCATGCTTTCATTTGGCTTCCACAGTTTTATTTCAGCTTCCGCGTCTTTAATCTTCCTTACAAGGGAACCTCACTCTCTTTTCAGCCTTTTCTGCAAATTCAAGAAATAGCTGTTTTCAACCGCGTTCCCTTCCCTCTCTGTTCTTTACCTCCGAAGGATCTCTACTATAAATACCATTTCAGCAGCTTTCCCCATGCTTATGATTCACCAGCCTTTCTACTTCAGAGTTGTTGCAGTCTTTCCAAGTGAAAATTTGGACTTGTCTCTCTGGCATCGATCGCCACGCTCCTGCCTGGTGTTTCCTAAGCTGAGCTACTGCAGCACCCACATTGGGATATTTTGGGTAATCATTTTTAATGCCACTCCACTAAACACATTTTCTCACGACTCTTTAGCTTCTGTGTCCTCTTATTATAAAAACCTGATTTTGGTTTCCCACACCTGTTACTCCCACCGCGTATAAGATGTTCCCATAGTTCTGACACAGGTAGGAAAGAGGTTTCTGTGAGTCACTGTATCCTAAAATACAGGAGCAGGTTTCAGCTAGGTTTGGTGAATGGAAGTAGATTTAGTCTTGAAAACATCCTTTAAGACTGACTTGTGACTACCCTTTGCTCGTTATTTCTTTTATCTCTGCATTTGAAAAGGTTAATAATATATAATCAAGCCTAGCAGATTTTTCTAAAGACAACTGTATCCAACTGTGAAGGTGTAAACACAAAAGAGAGGGGCTGAGCTCCCAGCACTGACCGATGGGGAATAACTGGGAGTAATGAGATTAAACTGAACAAAGGAAAACCACCGAAGGTTGAACATGAGGAAAATATCCTGGCCGTGTCCATCAGACCATGGGCTAATTTCCCACGGGACGTGGTGGAAACTCCATCTCTAGAGTCATTTAAAATTAGACCAGATAAATCACTAAAAAACAGAGAGCTGGGAACAACCCAGGTGGAATTGGAAAGGGATGAACTAGATGGTTTTGAAAGACGGTTTTAGTCTCAGTCTCTCTTATTCTGAAATTAAAAAAGATGCCTTGTTTGGGGTCTGTTGGTGCAGGACTGCCAAACCTGCAGCTGCACCGTGTTCCCCTCATTACGGTCAGGTTGAAATGCTAATGTGACTCTAACTGATCATTTTTCTGTGTTGTGGTAATGTTCCAGCTCAAGCCTGCGAGCACAACCAGGGGAGTCCCCCGCGGGCCCTCCTCCTCCTCCTCCTCCTCCTCCTCCTCCTCCTCCTCCTCCTCCAGACCTGGTCAGGGACTGTCACAGGATTTTTCTGCCAAAACGCTTCTTTGTTTTGGCCCTATTCCACCTTATTTCCTCCACCACGTACCCTGTTGGGCTGAGCTCCCCTAGATGGCAGAGCTGAAGCAATTTAAAATGCAAAATGCATATTCTGCAGCCTTGCTGTAACAGGGACTGCCTCAGAGGCAGCTTCTGCCCTCGCGGTTCCCTCTGCCGCACGCGAGACGCTCCCACCCCACTTAGGATTTGGCCCCCAAAGGATATTGTTTTCCAGTTTCCCGTTCTCAAAGGCCAAGAAAACTCTTCGTTTATGGTTGTGCCTTTAGCAAACCCCCACGGTCCAGCTACACTGACTTTTTTGGGGAACAAAAAAACCAACCCAGCTTTGATATAGCTGTGCAACTGCTTGGAAAAAGCAACCGGTGTGATGAGGCAAATTCAGAGAAGCTGCACGTGACCTTCCTGCCCATTTACACTTTTCGAGCCTCCTGTTACACAAAACTACAGGTGATCCCACCAGCAGTGACAGTCCACGTGTCTTTTCTTTCTGCCCACACAGAGATGTTTTTTCCCACTGATTGAATTCTACAGTAATGCACTTTTTTGGGGGTTAACGTGCTGGAGAAAGCTGAACCCAAGAATCACATTTTGAGGTTTTTCTATTGAAAGTACACACATAACCTTCCCTAAAGTTAAGGATCTGATAAAAATTATTTGACTTCTGTTACCTCCAGAACTGTTTTCATTTAGTATGCTTTGCAGAAGAGGACAACAGATCAGGGGCTTTTGGGGGGGCTTTTTTTTTGGTATGTTCTTTCTTTTTCAGCTGAGCAGCTCTATGTGGTTGCACTTCCCAGCTGGCAAAAGACTTTATTTTTTTTGAACTACGGTTGGATTGGCACAAGATGCCCGAGAGTTTTCCATCTTACAGTCAGAGACAAGGTAAATAAACTCATAATGGCTGCGGTAGGTATATAGAGGGAAAAAAGGAAATTATTTGGGAAGCAAGAAGACTTGAGCTGAATTATTTCAAGAGTTTCCTTCTCTGGCATATCTGAACATGTAAGTTTAGGTAAGTAATGCAATCCAAATCAAGAGCTGTTAGTAGAGCATAGCAAAAAATTAAAATATTTTACCTGTGTTGGCAAGTCATCAGTTCAGAATCAGGCTACCCTTCTTAGCTCTGCATTTGTAAAGCTTCATGGTTTATTTCCTGAAGAATTTTCTTCCTTATGTCATGGTTATTCTGACTGCTTGCACCCATTTTTTTACTGATTATTTCTTTATTACTCCTTCTGTCTGTTATACTTTCCATTATTTTCATCTCTTTCTTGCTAGGAGTTTTATCATTTCTAATTTCTTATTCATCTTTGTCTCCAGCTCTTTTCACGTTTACCTATTCTGTCAGCTTTTGCTTCCTCTTTTTATCTCTTATCTTTATAGTCCCCACATATCTTTTTTGATTTTCCACAGCACAGCTTCACAGTATCAAATATTCCTGTTGCAAAATTTCCCCTCGTATAAAGATCAACAATAAGTTAGCTGGAAGTCATCCCTATTTCATTATATTTGGCACTGAGAAGTGCAGCTTTTAAAGAGCCTCCACCCTACAGCTGCATCTCATCATTGATCCATTTAAATGCACTAATCCAGCCAAAAGGCAAATGTTTCCCATTACAACCTGTCTCTAAGTGACATCTATGTGCTGGTTTAGGAATAGATCTTCATAACAGAACTACTTTGGAGGTAAAACAGGAAAAGATATTCTTCTGGTTGAGCGTGAAACACTTGCATGCTTTTAGCCTGAACTAAGTATGGAGCCATGTACTTCCATCCCGTTACGTCGTGGGTGAAATAAACATTGTAAAAGTTGCTCCCTGAATGCAAATTCTGTAGTTATGGCTTTCGTGTATGACCAGTCAGGTGACTAGAAACTGGCTCCTACATCTGTAGGGATTTCTCCACAGAAAAGGAAAATAATGAGAAACTCTGAAGCTCGTCATGAACACAGGGTAGGAGACTTAACGCGTGGCTGGTATCCCCAAGGCCCTCAGGTCTTTAGAAGGGTGACCATACTGCCATGAAAGGAGTCACGAGGCCTGATCTGCTCACAGGTTACAAGAGTCTCTGAGGTGGCGCGATAGCAAGTGTCTTAAAACCAAAAATGAGGGTTTTGCAGGTACTGTAACACAGGAGCATTTTGACGTCAACCTCCTAGAAAGCTGAAAAAGGGGTTGCTTACAATCAAGCAGGAAAAGAAACAGTTTACTCAATACTGTCTTCATCTCTTCACATGTGCCTATGTTGAAATAAGGATCCATACCCAGCAGAGATTCTCTTTCAGTCCTCACGCTGCCTTCGGACCTCTCTGCTGTCGGTGGGTGCAGGACTCTCCCCGGCACCGCTCCGCTCCAGCAGCTGTCACAGGAGAGCTCCAGGGTTTCATAATAAGGGAGTGGGCAGCTGTCATTTTGGTGCTCAGGAACTCGTGGGAGTCTGTTTCTTGACACCAAAGGCAACTAGAGAAAGGAGAACAGAGTGAGAGATGCACAGGCTTTGGAGCACTTTGCAGGAGCTGCTACCCAGGGATGCAGAGAGGCTGTACCCAGCTACTGGCACCTTTAGAAAGAGAAGAGAAGATACTATGGTTTCTCCTGAAGGCCCTTCTCACCACCAAATGCTTTTTGCATGTGTTAGATGGGTCCCTGAATCATAGTTTCTGAAGTGCTAACGCTCACAAAACTGAAGTCTATTTTTGATCGCGCTGGCACCTCCTTTCCAAAACTTCTTTTCTTCCCCTTGAAGGTACAACTGTAGTCAACAGCCCCTTCGGCCTCTGGTGTGCTTTCCCATACACTTAACCTTAAGGCAGACATACTGTTAAACCCCTGAGTTATATTTGCTTTCTGAACTAACCTCCTGACTGTGATAAATGTGGCAGTTCTTGAGTAGCAAAGTTACTGTCTGACGTTTGTTACCAGCTGGGGGACAGGAACTGCAGCGGTGTCAGGTCAAGCCCCACATGGAAGTCTGTCCTTACAGCCACAAGGACTGAAAAATACCCTGCTGTAGGGAGGCTTTGGTTCTCAGTTCCATGGAAGGGACACAGCTCCAACTGCTCTCTTGCCCAGCAGTGAACAAGATAAGGATTTAGACACTCCTTGCTACAGAATAGTTCAGAGAATATTTGTACTGACAAATCTCTCTACGATGCTGATGCACAGAATGGATCTCCGATGAACAAGAAAATCCCAAGCCTTTTGAGAGAGCCTCTGATGAAAAGAGAAGATTTGAATTCATTTTAATGCTTAACCCTTCACGTCAATAGAGGTCAGTTATATCATGTCTTAATATTTTTTTTTTTTTCTGGACTTACCACAACTCATTTGTGAAACAGATCGTATAATTTCATATGGTACTGGGCACCACAGCTCAATTCTTCATTTCTATTAAATGGACTCAGTTTCTAGGTCAATAAAAATGACATGTACTAGGGATATTGTTTCCAGGGTCACAACCATTCCTGGTATAGTCCTCAACAGACAGACTGCTAAATTTTGTAACATGATGAATGGAACTAAACTGAAAATCAATGTTTTCTTTTACAGAAGCTTTCAAAATACAAGTCCTGGTGCCTTGCACAGACTGAAAAAACCCTTCCTTACTAAAAGCAAACTTCCAGTAACACAGATCCTGCAGCACAGTCACACTGTTGCTCTCACCCCACAAAACGGTGTGACAATTCGTAAAGTGATAAGCCAAAGAATTAGGAAATAACTAATTAACATAATTGAAATGTCTCAGTTAACATCCTTGGTTAACAGCAATGCTACCGGGACAAAACTCCCCCTACACACTTGGATGAAAGCCTTACTGTTAACTCATGTAATGCTTATTTCTTAATATAGAAATAATTAATACTTGTATACGTGCAGTTATATGGAGCAGAATGGCCCCTGCAGGTCAGCAAAGGGACGCTGTTTTCTATTCAGGAATAAAGTGTTACTCTTATTGTACTTCTCACAATACGAAGGTGGACAAAAAGGAAATGGGCTAATAATGTGTCATTACAGTTACAATCATCTGGGCTCTCCCAGAAGTCAGTGAAGAAATGTATGAACCCAAAGAAGTTGGTGCAAGCTGCCTTAAATGGTGGTATGGAAGTGTCTGGTCAGCTTCCATCTCGTCATCGACTATTGGGAGAGCCTAGCTGGTTAGCACAGATCAAACGAATCATTTATAGGCAGCTAAAATCACGTGTCATCAGTACCATCCTCAGTGTCCAGTGCACTTGGAGAGCACTTGGAGGTGGAAAAATTCCTTTGCCTCAGGATGACGGCGGGTTGTGTTCTCAGGCTCCAGGAAGAGGCCCTGTTGCAGTCAGATTGGAAGGGATTTGCACGCACCTGGAGTCAGCTACAGTGGCCAAGCTGGAATACCTTTATCCAGAAAAGGGACCCTTCCTTCTTCTCTTCACAGTGAGCCACACTAAAGGTGATTAAGACATTCATATTTTCAAAAGGGAGTACCCAGCATACACTACGTTCATCCATTAATGTTTTCAATATTTCAGCAGTGCTCCTACTCTGAATTGGAACCAAAAGCGAGTCTTTTCATTAAAAGCCAGAAGCAGAGAGGGAGTATGAGATCCACTTCATTAAAACATTTCCAGTCAATACGCTAAGGAACGTTTAGATTCTGCACATATCTTATGCATAGCCAATGGAAATTGTGTCAGCAGAGGCTGACAGGGCTTGGAGGAAGCTAATGCAAAAGGAGCAAGGACTACAATAGTCCAGGCTGTAGATTACAAGAGTCAGGCTCTGGCATTTACAAGAGAAAAACCAAAATATTTGGCATCTAAGTGGACCCACAGTCTGTTGAAGAGTGGCAGGTGAGCCCTGACAGAGTTTGGAACAGCCTGGCAGCCTCTTCTCTGCTGAGCACATTTGACAGCAATAAGGGGTTGCAGAAACTCAGAGGATGCAGGGGATGCTGCAAAGGAGCAGTGTCATGGACCAGCACAATCCCCTGGTCCATGTCCCGGTCTCCCTACAGCAGGATCAGGAATAGTCATGGTTGGAAGGGATCACAGAATAGTCATGGTTGGAAGGGATCTTTGAGATCATTGAGTACAACCACAAAAAACCAAACAAAACCAAACACACCCACCCACTGTGGTGGCTCCACCACCTCCCTGGGCAGGCCATTCCAGGGCCTGACCATCCTCCCAGGAAAGTAGTTCTTCCTAATATCTAATCTAAACCTCCCCTGCCCCAACTTCAGACCATTTCCTCTGCTCCTATCATTATTCCCTTGGAGAAGAGGCCAACCCCCACCTCTCTCCAACCTCCTTTCAGGGAGTTGTAGAGGGCAAGGAGGTCTCCTCTCAGCCTCCTCTTCTCCAAACTCAACATACCCAGTTCCCTCAGCCTCTCCTCATGTGACTTGTTCTCCAGACCCCTCCCCAGCTTGGTGGCTCTTCTCTGGACACACTCCAGCACCTCAATGTCCTTCCTGGAGTGAGGGGCCCAGAACTGAACCCAGCCCTTGAGGTGAGGCCTCACCAGTGCCCAGGACAGAGGCACCATCTCTGCCCTGCTCCTGCTGGCCATGCTGCTCCTGACACAGGCCTGACACAGGATGCTGGTGGCCGCCTTGGCCACCTGGGCACACTGCTGGCTTATGTTCAGCCAGCTGTCCACCAACACCCCTACATCCTTCTCTTCTGGGCAGCTCCAACCACTCTTACAGCACCTGATCTTCCCGTTTCCCAGCCCCCTCAGGCCAGGCCCTTGCTCTGACACTATTAACCAGGTACCAACCCTCTAGTGGCCACCAATTCACATCAACCTCACAATGAGCTACCATCCATCTGCGATGAGAGTGCAGTGGCATGCCCTGCTGCCTCTGACCACACACATTGGTGCCCCCAATATTTTTTTTTTCCTTAGAAGCTTCTGTCTGCTACGTGGTACAGAGAAACACAGTTCAGAGCCAGCAGGTTTACCATCATCTGGGGCACGCAGGAGGGAACCCTTTTAACTCTCCTTCCTCCTACCACAAACCGATTTAAACACATTCGCCCATCTAGTTTAATTAACCCCTATCCCAGCCCCATGTGCACTTAGGTTACTAAAACTGATGCTAAAGTGGTCTGAGATCCTTGCAGCCATCTGAGCCAGGCTGAACCTGATTTCCTGCCTTCAGTCCCTCTGCTGAGAGATGGCAATAAATAATGACAAATATCAGATAGGACTTTCTCTTTTTAAGGTGAATCACAAATGAGAAGCAAAGAAGTGAGGCAAGGGCTTTAAAGGCCTTGTCTTGTGTTCTGCAAGGGCTCGTAGGATACCTGTTGTGCCCAGGAATGTAGATGTAGAGACTCAATACATTAGCCCAAGACTCCCTCCAGAGGGAAGTCTTCACACCAAAGAAACATTGACGTAGTTTGCTAGTCTGATTGGGATTGATCCAACACATGTTGAAACCAACTGAAAGACTCTAACCGCTAACATCAGGGTGTGCTAGATTAGAGCTTAAATACGATACACTATTTAATTTGCACTGAGGAGGAGGTTCAGCATAAACAGAAAACAGTGTGGTTGGTTACATGCTGGCACCACACACCAATTTTAAATGTCATAAGCTCCTTTCACACCACTGGTTGGTGCAAATGCATAGGAAGCTACTGAGAATGTTATGCACAGCGATTGTTTTCCTCTTTCTCATAGTTAGCTCTTTGATGAGAGAGAGGCTGGGTTTCAGGGGGGGGCTATTTCAGATATTATTAAACTGAATTGAACTCTAGAACTATTTATCCATAATATCCTGATAAATAGGTGTCAACCCCTCCAAGTCTTCTTTCAAAGAGGTTCTTAGTAAAAACAAATTCTTCATACTTGCAGAAAGCTTATTAAATAGTGCATCACCCTGGAAATTGTACTATGGGAAAACTTTCAAACAAAACACAGAAAGTAGTAACCTTCTCGACTTCGATGTTATCGAATTACTTCAAGAGGAAAATGTCAACATGACATTTCTCTGGTGTAGTAAATACATCCCCCCCCTCAATTATCATTCAGAAACAGTACCTCAGTCCACATACTTAAGGCCACAACATATACTGTACCCAGCTCTTCAGAAGCAAAAGAAAAGATTACCATCTTTTCTAGACTTTTTTGGATCAGCACTTGGCTGATCTTTTGCTTAGCCTGTATTCCAGCTGGGATAAATATTGAGGTTAATGTATAAATTACATTTTGGATAACTGCTCTGTATAACTACAGTACATCTACTCTCCATAAATCCAGTTAAATAAGGCAGGATTGCACTGCAGATTAAATATTATATCCTATCAAAAAACTTTCCTCATAAGCAAAACTGGAATTGCATTTGTGCATATCTAAACTGGTGTAGGCAATATGGTCAGCTCTAACATCATGATCATCTCTGCACTGAATCACTCATTTAGCCTATAATGTATTTTTAACATACCTTCATGCTCCCCTTCATCACTTCTGAGTGCCTCTGCAGTGGGAGAATGACTGGTATGATGGATCCAGCACATTACTTGGTATTATGCAGTCCTACTCAGTAATTACTGAGATCACAACCCTATTTTTAGAATAAAAAATAAAATCATAATTCAACAGCAAGCATAAAGGCAAGGAAAAGGAAAAGAGAATAGTAAATCTGCACTCAAAAGTTTGTTGAATTTCATTTGTTTTCAACTCAAATATGCTCCTCTTACTAGGATATAAGTTTTCTAACACTTACAACGCTGCAAAATTCTTCATGATGCTGGGAAGGAAGAAAATATGAAAACCATTAAGGAAAGATCTCAGTTGCATGTGAGTTACAGTTGTAAAATTAATCCACTGAACTAATGATAGATCAGAAAACCCACAACCTGTCAGGTTTTCAAATTATACCAACATTTGTCAAGTATATCCTCATAATTACATGTAATAACTGTCATGTGAAGTTTTCCTTTATTCTTTTTTGCCATTCTTATCAACTAACCTGCAAAGTGTTCCAAATGCAAGTTAAGACCTCCTGCTAACCCACCAAACCACCTGAAACAGAAACCACACATTTGTCTTAGGTAACGTAATCTCCCCAAAAATAATAACAATCAAATGTAACTTATAGAGCTAAAACATTTCATGATATTGTTAATAAAGAATAACAGAAAGTTTGAGCACAAAAAAATACGTGTGAAATTGAAGCATATTTGTTACAAAATAATGTAAGAGATGAGAAGTAATGATAAGAAGAACCCAGCTGATATCCAGCCCTCACGACTGCAGCAGATTAAGGAAGGTCTAAGCCTGGCAAGCTTTGGGCTGTGTTACATGGAGATGGCTGTTCTTATAGCACTGGAAACAGATATTTTTTTTTTTCCTCTCCTGTCAACAGCTTTTTCTTGGACAAAGACAGAAAAAAATTATAAACTTTTTTATTTTATCAGTAATTAATTAAATCCAGGTTAGATATTAAGAAAAATTTATAAAGCACTGGAATAAGCTGCTGAGGGGTGGGGAGGGAAGGTATGATACAGTCTCCATCTTTGCTGGGCTTTAAAAATAGGCTAGCCAGGGCTGATGTTAGCCAACATCAGGTGAGAGGCTGAGTGAGGTGATCCTCTGAGGTGTCTCCCAACCTAAATTGTTCTATAGTTTTAAATTTCTATCGAGAATGGTGCAGATAATACGTGCCTTGAGACAGGAACTTGGGTTTGGTCGACCTTTTGAAGTACCTTTCAGCCCAATGATTTGGTTCGGCGGTTCCTCCACATGAACTGCATCTGAGCATCCACCCAGCTTTATGTGGGAGGGAGTTTCCTTCCCATTTCATGTGCCTTTCTGCTGCAGAGGAGCCAGCAGCGGGCCTGGACTGCACTGGAGGGGAGAGAAGAGCTCCATCACCAGGACTAGACTATGAGGGGACAGGAAAGAAAACCTGGGCAGCAGCAGGATAATACCTTGCAGAATTTACAGCAGCCTTTAACACTGGGCAATTCAGACATTGGGAAAAATGAATTTCTGAGGGGAAAAAAAAGAAAGGTCTAAGTTGGTATGAAGATTGTATCTCTTACCTAGTGAATGGGAAGGTAATTTACAATAATACTGTCTTCAAAAAACTTCATCTAATTATTTAAGAAGACATCAGGATTTGGCTCTACTGATATAGAAGCAACTGAAATTCAATCTAAATATTAGAAGAGCCTAAAATACAACTGGTCTGTAAACAAGCCATACAGAGGTTCGGCTAGATAGCTTCACAATTTTCCAAGTCGCTGAAGCAGTGAAGATATCTGTTGTTTGAAGAGAGGACTAACTGACTGCTGACTCTTTTTTCTGTCCTATATTTTGGGTAATTTTATGTTTTTACCTGTAAGGAGGCAGTGACAAAGTTACTTAGGTGATTTAAAATGTATATTTACATTTCTAGAAGCTTTATTAAGTGTAAAGATTTTTTTAAAGTGCATGTCTTCCTGGAAAAGACTAAAAGATCTTGTTCAGAGGAAAAAAAAATACTTAAATGTTGTTTTTTCCATTTTAACTATAATAGTTCATGTTTACAGTACCCCAGCAGCTTACAGGGTTCACTGAAGATAATGAATGACTGCTTGTAATTAAGGATTTCACAGGGTTTTTTTCTGTGCACCATCCAACTTTGAAAACTGCAGGTTTACTACTACCCAGCATTGCTGCTTTAATGACAGATTGGAACACTATTACTTAACATCTCCAAGATGGTTGATATTTTGGATTGCTTTTTGACAGAAAACAGAAAGCATTTACCCAAAGGAAATGCTAATAGAAGAGAACATTCATTAAGTATCCTGTCTATATAAGTAGAATAGTAGTAATAGTGTTATTCTGCAGAGAAGGACCGTAATGGACCTTGAATGAATTTATTTACCTCTCCCTAAAATGTTGAGTGCTCTTTGCATAAGATGCCCTGAATAACCTGAGAAGGACGCATATATTTAAGTATGCTAAATATTTGCTTAGTAGAAAATGCATGGCCATTATAATTTACTTACTGTTTGGTTTTACTGTGATATTTAAAGATTTTTCCTTAATAAACTAAAACATTGGTGAAATTCATGTGAAAGCAAGGGAGGAATTTTTTTTTTTCTTTTGTCTTCCTGGAAAAAGCATTAGCTTCATCAGTCAATGCAGAGATCAGAGCAATTTATCTAATATGGAAATGCCTCTGTCTAAAATGCAATAAACACTACAGACCAGTAGGCAAATTAGCAGGGAAAAGAAAAAAAAGCTGACCCTATCCTTTTATTGAACTAGGGTAGTTCCAAGAACATAACAATACAAAATTTGGGAAAGTGCATTTTCACAGAAAAATAATTTAAAAAAAAATGGGTGCAGAACTAGCTTATTATTCCAAGAATTTGAATTGATCAGCAAACACATTTCTCCAGGGATGCAGAATTGCCATGGTACGTGCTCCGAACAGGACGCAGAATTGACTGCCCAAAGACAGACTCATAGTGTGATATATTGGTTTCTACTGCCATGGTCTCTCATACTTATTGGAAGTCTTTGAAAAAATAATGAGATTTAAATGGCTGCCTTATAGAAACTGTCTTTTAATAATTGTTAAAAATCATTGTCTTCTGAATAAATCTATAAGAAAAATTATTATCGTTTTCTTAGTATTTTTTGACACCAGGAAATCTATCTATGTAAGCCTGCAAACTCTGATTGATTTTATAAAAGCTCTGTATCACTGAATGTTTCCATGTGGACTGAATCAGCGACTGGCTAAGAGGAACTGTCACATACTGGACAGAAGCTGTGCTGCAGAATTATTGAGTCTTATAGTTAGGACTAGGACTATCTTACTGATACACTGAGCTGAAGCTGACTGCAAGGGGTGGCTGAGCAGCAAGAATCATGAGCTTACATGTTAAGCTGATGGTAAATCTGAAAAATTCATTAGATCTCAATAATCCTGAGGGGAAGCTTTAAGGATGATGGAAAAGGCCTAGAAAGTTGTAATAGAGTAAGATGTCTTCTGAGTAGCTCTATCTCAGCAACCAGGCCAGAAAAAGAGTGGCCAAAGAATAGAAAGGAAGGTGACACCAAGGGTCTTCATACCTTAAGAGGGAAGGTCCTAAGAGCAGGTCTTAGATGGCTGAGGACACTTGGATGTTATTTTCATGTGGATCTGCATGCCTTCTGTATTTTCTCTGCAAGGGGTAAATTTAGGTTAGAGGGAAGACAGCACATGCTTACATAACAGTGCCTGTGCCGAATCTGCATGTTAATAACTTGTGCTACCGTACATTTTCTGATGAGTGGAATATGAACACAGATTTCCACAGGGAGGCTGGAAAGACCTTAGCCCCTGGTTTTGGCTCCGTTTCACCCACCCCACCGGGACGCTGGTGGCCCCCATGGAGCAGAAGAGTACTGCAGCTTCTGTCTGGCTCTCACATGGCCAAAGGGAAGCTACACAGTTGTGCTGCAGACACCTGAAAGTGTGAGCTTGTGTCCTCTTTCCTCCCCTGGCTGTTGGCATCTCTTTCACATGAGCCAGTATAGATGCAGTGGCTCAACGCAGGGGCTCACATCACCCATCCAGGGCTGAATTTACCCCAGAACAAAAGGACACATCTTTTCACTAGGACTCGGGTGAGGAGTGGGACTGAGAGGGTTCGTGCTAGTTTCAGAGTAATCGGACCAAATCATAAACTTTTTATTTTATTATTAATTAATTAAATCTAGGTTAGCTATTATGTAGCTCACTAACCAGCTACAAGGATTTGCCATTGACGCCTCTCCTCAGATCTTTCAGTGTGGCAGAAAAGCTGTCCCAGATCCAGTGAACTACAGAACTTGAGCACATTCTTTAAAGCATAAGATTATCCTTGTTCACTGGCCCATATCTGAGAGACCTCCATCTAGAAGTGTTTAATGGAACCTGAAGAAAATGGTAATAAATTAATCTACATCTTTTCTACCATTTATGTTTTTATATACGTTTCAAGACTACCCTTGAATGCAGCCAGTAACAACAGAGGACATACAGGGTACAGCATAAAGATTTAGGAACCCCCCCATGCCTCCAGTTATACACTGCATGGGTATTTTTTTTTTTTTATTTGAAGGCTTTGTAATTAATCATTGAAATAAAGGTGACAAAACTAAGTGTTATGCTACCATTACATAGAGTTGATTATAAGGTATGAGTTCAATCTCGCACATTGTCCTAGTTTAGCTTCAAGATCAAATTTTGCAGCTTCGGGACCTCATTGATAACAAGATTAGCACATATAAATCCCTTAATCCTTTCCCTAATTGCTATGAAATCTAGAAGCATTAGCAACTTCAGTCATTCCTGATCGGGTTTTTGGCTGACACCTTCTTTTATCATCTATGACTAAATTTGTAGGCACAAACACTGCAAAGTGTGATAAAGTCCAGGTGAGAGGACACAGGCCCTTCAGACAGACACCACAAATATTACGTGAGTGGAGTGTGTGCGTGTGTATAAATATAACCATTTTTTTTCTGAAATAGTTTACTATGAGAAGACGACACTTCATTCAAGAAGAATCAAGAAAGAAATATTAAAAACTGACCATGCTTTATAACAAGGTTTTCCAGATACATCCATTTATGGGCTTCCTTTTTGAGCGCTTCCTGGTATTGTTTCAACAATCTTTTAAGGCACTGAGCTTTATGTTGTAACTCTAGCTGGTTTACTAGAGATTTTTTAATTGCTAGATAAATCAAAATTAGCTTAGCAGCTATTTACCCTTGAATAAAATGTTTGCACTATTTAAATGCCTAAGGAGAAAACTTAAGGTTCTACAAGTACGTGTGTGTGTGTATATATATATCTACATCTATATACATATACATATGTTTGGCTTTGTTTTTTTTGTTTTGGTGTTTTGTTTTTTTTTTTTAACTCTAAAGCAACATATATATCTGTTCTTGAAGTCAGCAGAAGCCTTTCTTTCATCTTCAATCTGGAGTACATCAGACTCATAAAGGAAAATTTTCATTTATCTATAGATAGAACGAGAATTTAAAATTGTGTTTTTACACAAGAACAAGCTTTTGACCCTGGCTGACTTCAACAGTTTGACTCATGTCTCCACTGCAGCAGAGCAAGTGCAGGCTTAGCCCATGGAATCAGTCAATAGGCATGAATCAGTCAGCAGACACAAATGCCAAAATACTTTGGGGGAAAAAAAAACCAACGTTGCCTTTGCAGTTTTAAATGCCATTAAAATCTTCTCCTAAATCTGTATTCTTTATAGAGATGCACCTCCTGACTGGAAATCAGATACAGTGATGTCTAGTCTCCCAGAGAAGCGTGTCCTGCCTCAGTAGAGGCTGCCCGCTAAAAGAACCATGGCCTTTGTGGAGTACTTCCAGTTCTCCTCCATACTCTCTAAAGCCCCATCTTACTTTCGTCCTTTTTTCATGTCTGTAAAATACCTCCTAGCCAAAAGACAGCACGTACAGTGTCTAAGACACGTCCACAGTGACTGACCAGCCAGTGCTGATGGGCTAGATGACAAACTAGCCCAAAAAAGGAACTCTCAAATTCCCCCTGCAGCCTCTCCAAAGCCAGGACAGTCATCAAGAGTCTATTTCTTACTCGGACACTCATAACTTTGAGACTTCTTGGTTTTCCATCAGATTTGATCGAATTTAGGCAAGTTCAAAAGTTACTGGGGTGAAATGACAGAAAGACTGATGGATGGAGAGAGCAAGAGCACACTCACATCACTCTTCCTTGGGAAACTGAGGTGAACAGGGACAGATTCATAACTGATGGTTAAAGGCACTGTCAGCCTACATACATGTATCATTATCGTTTGCTGCCTCCCCTCATCTCTCTGACTGATGCTCACATAATGAGAAAGGCATTTGATATTTTTATCCTTCATCTTTTAATTAGTAGAGCATATTTCTTTCCAGTGATCCACCCAATGGCAGCAATTAATGCAGCATTACTTGTTTCCTCAAGGCTCTTCTTACAAAGCTCACATTTCTTTGTGCCTCACAAATGCATAATCTCCATTCCAGGATAAGAATATTACTGTTTTGATAACACAAATGGGTAAAAATCAGCTAGATGTCTGTAGATACAACCTGTTTTGAAGCCGGGGCTGGGATGTCAACTGAATACCTCCCAAATTGAAAACCAGTTTTTGCTCTACAGCACATTGTCCATCTGCCAAAGCTACCAGGAGGTGACCATCACCCCACGACTGCTCCATCCCAACACAAGCCTGGACACACACACCTTATCTAGAGGATGGATGGATCCAAGGAGCTTGGCCTCGGCCTCCCTCCTTGCTTCCAGCGAGGCCATCTGTTCTTTTCAGTGCTGCTTCCCTTTGTGCTTGTACAGAATCAGTCTTAAACAAGTTTTTTCATCTTTACCACTTGTTTTTGACACGCTGCCATTATTTTGTTGGCTATGCAACAACAACAAAAAAAAACCCCACCACACATCGTCATTTCCTTCCTGTCAAGCTTAATCCCTCAATCAAATCTGAATGGAATTTCATAGGGCAAAGAAAATGTACTTTTCTAGTCACTTAGAGATTTTCTCCCTCCCAAATTTCCAAGGGTTTCCACAAAACAAAGCTGTTAATAAATATTCATTAAAAACAAAATGTTGACAACCTAAATAAAGAGAGCACTGATCTTAGACCTGTAATAATATTCACAGGAGATTTGAATTGATTTCTTGGAAAGATTTCACCTGCAGCCACCACCTGCCTCACTGGGAGGGAGCTGAAGAGCTTCCCCAGTAGATCCCATTAATCCTATTGGGTAGCATGGGATGCTTTTGAGAACCTCTTTTAGCATGGGATGCTTTTGAGAACCTCTTTTAGCATGGGATGCTTTTGAGAACCTCTTTTAGCATGGGATGCTTTTGAGAACCTCTTTGTCCCCATCTTTGCAGTGTTCCTGAAGGCTGACTGCATCACATGGAATTCACAATTCGATATCACCCTTCCAGTACTGGATCTGATACACAGGGCACAGTAGCCTAGCTGTTAAAAATTATCACAAACTAATGAGGAGGTTTACTGTTTTATTAATATTAAATATGAGATTTCTTCTTTCCCTCCACTGAATACTTACTTTTTGTAAAGACTCAGGGTGGGAGGCAGAGGGGAAGGAGGGTAGAGAAAATAGAGACTTGAAAATTTTAGCTTTCATCCTACAGTTACAATTTTTTCCTTAAAATGCTCCTGAGGAAAACATGTTTTGCCTCTTATTTTCACTTATCTTTAAATAATCAACAGGTTTTAGTGTTTCTTATGTTTTTCTTCTTATTAAGCTATCTTAATAAAATAATAAAACTTCCTTTACATTACTGAGAGTCAAAGGCTGCTAGAGATTAACATTTGCCCTTGTGTGACTCAGGAGAGTCTTTCCATGATAAGTCCAGCTTCCTCTGGCCTCCACCTTAGCTGTGCTTTCACGATTGTTTGTTAACTCCAAAGCCAGTGTCCAGCTGGACTCACATCACTTTTACCCCAATTTAATTGCTGTGGCTTCAGAAAGTCTCTTCTTTATTTTCTTTACAATACAAGAGCAGAACCATAATTCTGGCCTCCTGGGAGTGCTGCTCCTTGTCTTTCCTCCGGCCAGGCGCTATCAGGAATCCTGTAATTGTTGCTTTATTTTTATGCATAAATGTCAATGACTCAAACAACTTTCCAGTGTATTGCAGAAAGAAATATATCAAAATAACATGAGAGGCCTCACAGCCTCTGCAAGAAAGCTAAGACAACACTCATTGTGACAAAATCATTGCCAAATCTAGTTTTCCCTCCACATATTCTTTCCCAAAAGTGGAAAAAAAAATATGTACAATGACCTATTATCTAAATTCCAGAAGGTGTCCTGTGGGGACACCTATCTGGTAGGGATACCTGTCCGTGGCCCATACATAGCTCATACATTTTTTCCTAACTCTCTTCCCAGTCTGCTGTGAAATTGTTTTGATTGCTATCAAGAATGAGCATTGTTTTAAATAACCATACCCCTGAAATTCCTCTTGTCAAGTGTGGATATCACCTTTTATTCACTTCTTGCAGGTACTTGTTTATCCCTTCCACAGGCAAGCACACTGGTAAGATGTGTGTGTACACTAGTTTGTGTCTGATTTTATCATTCTCCTATTTTTAAAACAGTAGTAACTTGAAGAAAAGCAAATTCCTACTTCACCCTGGGATACAAGGCAGGACTCAAGTGAATTGCTTTTTCATGTAATTCCGCAGTTTAAATAAAGCAACAGTCTAAAGGCCTTGCTGTAATGGAAGGTTTTCCCAGCTTACAAAATAGTTCACGCAGACAGACAGCCCTTCAGATTCAGCCCTTCTGGGATTCAGACAGAAGGAGTCCAGTCAAAAATACCATCCAGAATAAGCTAACAGCCCTTGGGTCTCCAATCCAAAGGAGCCTCACACACACACACACACACACCCCCTCCTTCCCCCAAGAATGCCCCCGACTGTAGGGCAAAAATCAGGGCACCAAAGAGAAAGAAATAGGACTGACTTTGTTCTTATTAACATGGCACACAATCAGCTGGCATTTGCAGAAACCTGCTATGAGCAACTCTAAACTCTACCAATAATTGTCACTATGGAAACTAATCAAATGAGCAGAAGTATGAGAGAGACCGCCCCGGGAAAATGTCTGTGAGGGATAAATATTACTCTAAACAAATTTTTGAGCTTCAAGGGCCTCGCTGAAAGGTCGAAGGGGCTGGCCAGGTGTCTCAGGGCTCCGGAGCAAGTTTGTGGCTTTTCCTCACCAGGTCAGTGGCATCCAGGAGCTTTGTAAGTCTGCGAAGGGAGAACAGAGCCTGCTTCATTCCTGTGCGCCCTGGGGCTCTTGGCTCAGAGGAAAACCTTGCTTATAGCCTCCAGGAGGATGGCTTCTTGGCAGAGTGGCTTGTCCCTGACAGCTCATGAGAATCAGGAGAAATAGCTGGGGAAAGTGGCAACTCAAATACAAATCAGAATTAAATGTTTTGAACATGCTAAGCTTGTTAGACTGAAAGCCAAAAATAGGCTTTGTTTCAAATAAGCACAAAAGTTACAATACTTTTCTTTTGCAGAATATCTCAGACACTTCTCTGAAGCAAATACCACCTTCATTATATGTTTTCTGCAGTTAACGTAAGGAACTGTGTGCACACCTTACATTTAGTGGTTTGTAAAGTAACATATAAGAAATAAATTGTGGTTATTCAAAATCAAATAAAAAATATCATAGCTTCTATCCTATAGATAAAGGATATATGCCTTTACATTCAAATGTATCCCATGCCATACTGTACTTTTTGCAACTTATTGTTAGTAATTAAAGTAGTAATGGTTATTAACTTATTGTTGCTTTCTTTGTGCAGCATTATAAAGCCTTTTGAAGAAAAGAAACCAAACCTGGAGTTTGTGTGGAAGCCAGTAAATGCTCTTAGTCAGACTCGGGGGTAAAACAGAAAAGTAAGCATGTATTCTCCTGACTTTGATCAGCCAGCACCTTCAGGCAGCTATGACCTACTACTCCTCAGATCACAGCAGTGGTGTTTAAAGCAAAATACCCACAAAATTTTGGAAGAGAACAGAATGATAGACAGCAGCTGAGTCTGATAAAAGACAACATTAGTTCATTAAGACTCAGAAATTAGATAAAATATAATTGTGTTGAATACTACCAATAGCTACTTCTCAATGATGCCCTTACAATACTAATTGGTAATAAAACATGCTCTGAAGTAATCCACATTTACTAGTTATTTAAGATGGGTTTGTCTGGAAGTCACCTGCAGGAGACCTGTAGCTACTTCTGAATATTTGGCTGTTGGAACCGCTGTGATAGGTCACAACATGCAGGAGAAACCACTGGCAGCATTTTCTTGCCATTGATGAGCCAGCTCAGGGAAATTCACAGACTGCAGCTTTGAAAGGTTTATAAATTCTCCAGTTTCCAGTAAAATTACGTGGAGGGAATTATATGTGAATTTTTAAAAGAGATTTAATCGGCGAGATGATAAGATGATAGACAGACTAATTGACAGACTTTTTGTGCGAGTTAGAAAATGTTAGCTCAGTGGGCATTAGTAGGTGGTAACTACTGATTGTTCTTTTTAGCTGTGGTTCTCCTATTTTTTTGGTAAATAGGGTGCATGGCATAGAGAGCCCACGTGGGCTTTTTTATGCCACTTCCTTTACTGTCAAAAACAAATCTTCTCTTAACTGACTACTTGTAGCAAGTATGAGTAATACAGGCCTCTAGCTATTGGTGGAGAGAAACTGCAACAGCATTACAGTTAAAAGATCTAGTTCTTGTTCACAGATATATTTAACTATTATATTTATTCTCTTTTAAGATAATCAATTAGTTTTGTTTCACTTCTTCCACCCAATGTTTTGTGGGTCCAGTTGCACAAAATGTGGATGTAGAGGTTTGGCTGAAAACTTTCCTTTAAAATGCTCTAATCCTGCCATCAGTTATAGAATCACAGAATCATTTAGGTTGGAAAAGACCCTTAAGATCATTAAGTCCAACAATTAACCTAGCACTGCCAAGTCCACCACTAAACCATGTCCCTCAGCACCACATTCACATGAGTTTTAAATACCTTTAGGGATGGTGCCTAAGCCCTTTCCATAGGCAGCCCATTCCAAGGCTTTATAACCCATTAAGTGTAAAAAATTTTTCCCTATACCTTCCCTGGTGCAACTTGAGGCCATTTCCTCTTGTCCCATCACCTGTTACCTGGAGAAGAGACCAACCCCCACCTCACTATGACCTCCTTTCAGGGAATTGTGGAGAGCAATAAGGTCTCCCCTCAGACTCCTTTTCTCCAGACTAAACAACCCCAATTCTCTCATCCACTCTTCATGAGACTTGTGCTCTAGACCCCTCACCAATTTCATTGCCCTTCTTTGAACACGCTCTAGCCCCTCAACATCTTTTTCCTCACCCTTTACCATTATGTTTCCCCCCACAACCAAGAAAGGATGGAAAGTTATTTGATGTAAGCTGCCAGAATTTTGCCAGAGCTGTGGTTCACTGTTGGTTGAAGACTGGTGGGTGGATGTACAAGTCAACGCTGTGTACTGAAGAACGGAGAGTAATGGGGCTGCTCCAGATAGTTTTCCCTGTAGCCCAGTCTCTTCTGCCTGCCTTGTGGGAAGGAAATAGAGATAAACTGGCTCCCACAGAGTGTGAGGGTCACACAGCCTCTCTACAAGATCACCCTTGCAATGAAACATCTTCCTTTGATTCACAACAGTGAGCTGTGCTGCCAGTGTCATAAGAAGCAGCCACATCACACAGGAGAACTCAACAAACTTACAGTGCAAAGACATAATTAAAAAAAAAAAGTTTCAATAACTAGAAAAATCAACCATGTTCAGTTCTTTGAGATTTTAGCAGTTCTTTTCTCTTTTTTGTTAACAAAGAAGATGGAAGCATCAGTTCATTAAAACAGCCCACCCTCCCCTCGGCTCCGACTTCTTGGTGTTGAATATAACTGAAGAGAACAGTTTTCTGCACTTTATAAAAGCACTGACTGCATTTGCATATCCAGTAGTGTGCATGTTATTTTTAAAGCAAAAAATTATATCAGTGGTAAATGTAGGTGGAAAGTAGAATAAAGTATCAACTGCTTGATGGAGACAGCGCATAAGTGGGCTTGTGTAACAGAGCTTCTTTGTGATTTTTTTATTTTAAGGCCCTTGCTCCCTTCAGTTTCTGTACAGCAGCAGAACAATTAATGTGGGTACTTCAGGAAAAAAAAAAATAACCAAAAAAGAGTAGAACCAAAAAATGCTTTTGTGGATTGTCACACAAATAAGACATACCAGAGACTAAGAAGTGTGTCTGAGAACCTGAATTCTGTTCTGGGGAAAAGAGAGAAAAACTTTCCTTCTGCCAGCTTGGGACATGCAGGCTCCCTCCAAACAGAGATGGTGGCTTCTGCTGAAGAGTGGCACCATCTGGTGGATGCAGCAAGTAGGGCCTGCCCGTGGGAAGCCACCTCTGCCCCCACACTTGGGAGCCACTACTCTCTCTTAAACAGATACAGAAGTCTCCCAGTATCACCATAAGCAGGGCCTTCTGCTGGTAAGCATATTCAAATATTGTTAGAAGAATACGGAAAAATAATGTCAAAACATTCCTCTGGCACCCTTCTCCATCGTTCTTAAGTTTATGCAGATGCTACAATGTTTGCAAGACAGAGTTAAATAGTTTAAAGATTGTTAAAAATATAGCTTTATGTTGTTAACCCATTTATTTTGAGGGTGATGTTCTCACTGACATCTCTGTAAAGCTGCAGAATTACAGGATACTAAATTGAAGGTAGATTATTACTAGAGAGGTTATAGTACATAATAGGCTAACAAGGAGAGGGAATCTAAAGCAGAATAATTCTACTATTTGAAACATTTTTTTGTTAGTGTTCAGGTTTTATGCTTTTTTTTTTTCCTTTTAACAGTTACAAGCTTCTCTCCTCAACTTTTATCTCAGAAAACTTTAGACATAAAAAGCTGAGATTCTCACAAATTCTTTGATTCCAGGAGTTTTGCATTTCTGAAAAATACCATCTGTCTTGACCCTTCGTAACAACACTTCTAATCACATGGAAAAACATTAAAGACAAGAGAAAAGACCTAAAGAGTTGTGGAGAAGCATTCAATCCAAAGGAAGGGAATACAACTTCTCACTGTCTGAAAGAACAATATTACCACACCTCTTCTTCTCCCCCCCCCTTTTTTTTTTTTTATTTTTCAAACTACACAGTCTGTGCTAGAGGCAAAGATTTCCGGACAACTCATCTATACTTAAACTTGTATTCTTTTTAGGCTTTGAGCCAACTGCTTGAAGATTTTAGATGAATGACCTTATGAGCTAAGATATTGGTGCTGTTGCCATTTCACTCATGCAGTCACATGTCTTTCACTCAGCTCTTTCCTCTTGTTGATGAGGAAATCAATTCCAGGTCTAAATGAAAAGTATATGCTTCCTTGATGGTTTTATGCTTTGAATGTATTTCATTAAAGTTATTAAAAAGAAGCAGGATACCTGGATACCTTGCACTGTACCATCTAGAGACAATTTTAGAGGAGACTTTTAGGACTCAGTCTTAGGGAAGTTTTTACACAGTCTTTTAGCTTGCATGCTACGTCTGTTCTGTCAATTTGTCGTTGCCTCACATAAGATAACAGCTTCTAGTCAACACTGAAACACAACAGTTCATTGAACACATTTGCCATATTGTTCTCAGCCAACCCCCAAAGTTAATGTAAGGACAGCACTTACATACCACAGTGAAGCATAGTTCTGAAACTGAAATTCAGATCAATCTATTGAAAGACACCCCAAAGATAAGATAAAGAAGCAAAATTTTCCATGTGTCCTTGTTGAATAAACAAGTTAAACCATCTCTCCACTGTCTACCCGCAGAACGAAAGATACATGGGAGTCACCACCCACCATCCCAAAGTTTCAGAGCTATGCACTGAGACATCTGTACATGTTCTCCAGGCCTTGCAAGATTCAGTCTTGCATGCTCTTAGCCAAAATCAAATGTGTAGCTTGCCTGCTCCTTAGAGACTTGCTTCTCCCTTTGGCTACTCTGTCCCACAGTGACTGTCCCTCTCCAGGGCCCAGTGTGCCCAACATTGTTTCTTACTCATCTTTTCCTAACACTAGGCTCAACCACCTTCTGGACAGACTAAAGACTCAGCTGAACACTTGACTCTCAGGCTTCCTTTCTAGAGCAGTAAAGAAGCCAGGTAGCACTGGGATTAGTTACCCAACTGTAGCTCGCAGGATCCCATGCATCCAATGGGTTGAATCACTCCAAATGATGAACTGGCTTCAAACATGACCCTGGTTTCCCCTTACAAGTATTTGATTATGTCCATTATGTTGTATCACATGTTAGTAGTTATCACCTTTTATTGTATGTCCATTGTACATTTCTCAACTGCTTAATTATCTTATCTAGACACTAAATGTATAATCAAATTCCAGTCATTAGCATCATGCATTCAGTTCATGCCTGAGCTGTGTTACAATGGGGGCTCTATTTGGATGTTTACCAAGCCTCATCCACTCATTATACATGCTGTCCACAACCAATATCTCAGCCCATAAGTAGCTCATGCAGGGCTGTCTACTTCTACCATCCCTTTAAGAATAGAAAGGAAGAAAGGAAGTTCCCTTCCACGCAAGGAAAGAAACACTGGAAATCCAAATGGCAGCAGTTATGACATACATAAAAGTATTTAGACACAGAATTTCTGGACATACTTTCCTTTTTTCTCAATGTGTTTGCCTGAAGCGTAGTCACTTTTGTGATGTGGTATCTTCCAAGGAGGAAGCCAGAGGGAGGTAGAGGAAAAGACAGAAAGGGCATGCCCGTTCATTCATTTAAATAGTCATAGCAAGAGTAGCCAATTCTCAGCACTGCTGTTTTCACTTGCTTAATTGTCTTTTTTTGACTAAAACAGGAATGATCAATGGTGCAGAAAACTCCTACATAAAGACAGGGCAGAAGTTTACAAAATTTTTTTTTCCGAAAGTATCTTACAAAGAAACTGAAAGAGGGAACATAAAAAGACGTAGGTTCTGAAGAGTTCAACATTATAGTGGTCAATGTGGCATTGGACTACTACAGAGTCTTCATGAGAGACATGAAGATGCATGGATTTGGCAGGTTCAAATCTTCATACTGTGATTTGCTGCTTCGCAGAAATATAGGAGGAATGGTCAGCTTTGGAAAATACCAGGACATAGTCAGGCACACTTAAGGTCATTTGTAGACAATGTATGTGCACAAAAGACTACTGCCACCTTTCCCCACACCTCCCTTGTTCTAGTCTTGTAGCAATTCACAAAGTAATAAGATAATGTAGCTTTTCTGCATGGGAAATCTCACCATTAAGCAGGAAAATTAAAGGAAAAAACATCCCCAGTCATGTTCGTAAGTGGATAAATTGATATTTTTAGGAAGGAATCTGGGTTCTGAACACTCACAGAGAAGAAAAGCATCTCACCATAAACACAAATGAAAGAACCAGGTGTCAAGATACAGTAAACAAAGGGGAGGACGGAGTGAGCCATCTGCTTCATCAAAGTAAAAATTCATACCCTACAAGACTACAAAACATAAACACTGGGTGATAAGAGAAAAGTTTTGGATTTTCAAGGTCTAGAAGCAGAAACTGCACCAGTAACGGTGGGGTTTGTGCCAGCCAGATAATGAGAAGATCAGCCTAGCCAGAGCTGCTGGCTCTTCCCAACTCACGACCTTTAGATAGAGTATGTCATGCTGGGAACAAGAGCCAATCCATAACTCCATGATCTGTGGGGTGCTCAGTCCCAGCAGACCTTCCCCAGCCACGTGGGGAGCAAGTACCCCTGCCAGGGCATGTGGGAACACTCCCTGGAGTGAGGTCTGCTCGTGCAATTTGGGCTGTGAAAGGCAGTGGGAATGGGAAAAGCAGGCCTGGAAACATCTAACAGCAGAGTCATAAAAGGGGAGAGGAGTCATGCTGAGGGAAGAGGCTGGCTGCTCACAGATGGGCTGTGTCCAGGCCCATCAGTGCAAGGCAGCTGGGTGGTGAGGCAGGACACCAGCATGAACGGGGCCAGTTAAACTGGTGGAGGAGACCGGAATAAGAAGAGAAGAGAGACATTGTGTGTATGTGAGGCTATGGAGGTGAAGATGATCATAATTTAACAACCATTAGACTTCTTTGTCTCCCATTAATTCACCACCTCGCACTCTCTTGGTTGGGTCATGCCAACAGTTAGGATGTCTATTCTCCAACTAATTGGGCATGGTCAGCTACGTTTGGAAACCACCCGGTATATTCGTGGTGTTACTGTGCTATAAATAGTATGAAATCCCAGAGGTAAGTATGGAAAATACCACTAACTGCATTAAAGAGAGAGAATGTCAGGTGTATTAGATTAATTCACTATAACTATACAAAAGATTAGAAAGAAGTTGGTGAGTGCAGTTCCTCGACAAGTGATTGAATGCAGAGCCAGACAAAGCTAACAGTGCTTATATTTAACTTACTAATGCGACATCGTGTGCACCGCAGGTGACCCCAAGCAATTTAACCAGAACTTAAGCTCTATTTTAAGGATAAAAAGGAAAATCCAGTCCTCACAGTTGTGAAAATAGCTCCCTGAACGCAAACTTCTGTAGTTATATGAATGACCTGCTTAATTCTACTGTCAATTAGCAATATAAAAAAATGCAAAGAAGAAAAAAAAAAAAAACACCCGAGCCTCTTGCTTGCGTCCGTAGTTTTCCTTGACAAATTTCCATGCTCTCTGTCATTGCACAGTTTCCAGCTGGGCGGGCATAACATTATACTGTGAGGATGTTCAGTTGGCTGGGGATGTCAAAGGGAACAGGCAGCTCAAACATGCCATAAGGACAAGATCGTGATCTCTCTTAATGGTTTTCTAGCAAACAGAGACCACATAACCACTGGGTAAAGAGTTACTACATAGAAATTAGCTGAAAGACAGTTTTCACAGCTTCCCATTCAGACCAGTGAAGAGCATCATAACTATTTTCTTCAGCTGTGCACCAAAGAGGGCAACAATTTGTCTAGGCATGAGTGGCATTTCTGAAAGCTAAACAGCACCCAGAAAAAAAGGAAGAGGACCTAGAAGTAAATTAATCTACCCAAACACACTGCAATTTTAATGGCTTTATATTTCCAAGACTGTATGTCTCTGGGCTGCAACTGGACACCAGGGAAGATTCTCTACTGCATCTAAAAATGAAATCAGCACCTACATTTAACTAACTGAATCTCGTCCTCAGTATGGGTTTTGTGTGATTAGATGTGGATAATTTAGTCCTGCCCATCTCCAAGTGCTTTAATTCTAGAACATCCTTGTGGAGCAGAAGGTACTAGTTCTCCCAAGGGGGAGCTCACCCCTGTTTCTGTAAAAGTACTACAATTGTAATTACTGTATTGTAATTGTAATACTTTTGTATTACAATGTGTAATTACAATACAATTACACAAAAGTGTAATTACAAAAGTGCATTACACTTTTCTTTGCATATGCAATCTAACACTATAAAGCTGTTATAATCAAGGGCCTTTCAAAGGAATAGAAAAATTCTGCATATTTCTTTGCATTCATCAACACTGAAGTTAATTCACCATCTTTTTGCTTGTTTCTCTAGCAAGTTTAAATCTCAATCAGCTTCTTCACAGTTTTCTTTTATAGTGGCTAACCTACATAGGTAGATTGGTCCTCAAATTACTCTTTCTCCCTTTGTCTCTTGTCTTTCCAGATTACAAACAAGTAAATGCAACAGCAGAGGGTTTTGTATGACATCTCAAAGCATCCTCCTGTTAATTTTACCATGCTAGGAGTTGATTTTTCATTGCACTCCTTGGTTGTTGTCAACTGGCCAACATTAGCTGTTGGATGTGTTACAAACTACAGGAAATCCTGGTGTAAAGAAGCTTGCCAAAGTAACCTAATCATGCCACAGTACAGATTCTGAACATTTGTGTTTTCATTTCAGCCACTGCTGGACTTAGTGAGCCCTTATTGGTTCCATCCAGTCCTACAGGCAAGAGACAGAAAAGTAGATATGGAGCAGAGCTGGTTTTGGCTGCATCTTTCCTCGCTCCCCAGGGCCCAGGGCAGCTGATTATCCCCTGCCTTGTCCCTCAGTGTGGTCGCTTGGACTTTCCTCAAACCCTGGGATTATGGGCAGGAGTTAAATGTTTCTTTTAGTAGTTGTCCTTTTGTTCCTGAGTTCATTGTTCCCCAGCATGGCTCACCAGGAGGTGCCTGCAGGGACAGCAGGGAGCTTGCTGCGGAGGTTGGAATATCTTCAATTCCATCTCCATTCAGTCACCACAGTTGACAACCACAATACCAAAACTTCATATGCATACTTATTATTGCCAAAAGTATCAGAATATTGCCCTGTCTGACAACTATTTGTTGTATTTGCTTTTTATTCAGTAGCATTTGGAAATTTGGCAGCGATCTCACTGTGACTAGTTCCAAGGGACTATTTAAATACAGGAAAGTACTAAGGAAAATTACAGCCTATGTGTTCTCTTCTGAAATAAACACTTCAGAGAGACTTATAAAAACCTTCTATAGTTGGAAAAGTTGAGATAAATAACTTAGTTTCAAAAAGCATATGAATCATCAAGTTAAAAATAATGCTAACTGAAACATTAGGCGATTATAGTTGTTGGTTACCATTATTCCAGTATCTACATCAAATTACTCAATTCTGCAAAGGGTGAACTTTCAGTCATTATCTTAGTACGGCTATCAAGGTGTAATGAGTTTTTAAATGGCAGCAACTGAATTTTAAGGTGCGAGTATATTATATTTTGTCACTTGAATTTGCTGCGTACCCCTGAATATGGGCTGCCCTGTTCTCCAGGCACGATGCAAGCGCAAGGGGAGGGGGGGAAGTTGGTCTCATTTCAATCTCATTTAAATGTCTTTGCTGCATAACCTTACAGAAGGGATTTAGAATTGTTCTTTTCTGCAAACTTAAAGCTGAACATTTTGTTTATAGTCTTGCATAACGTTAAGAACCGGAACACGTGTGGAATCCTGCTCACGGGTCTGGTTGTTTTGCAGGGACTGGGGGACAGAGTTAACCCTTCTGCACTTTCAGACCACTAAGAAAAACATACTCAGTTTCACTGAGCATTCAAACGTCCTAAATGTCTGATTCAAAACAACAAACAGAAGGCAAACAATACAAGAGAGTAAAATAACATTAGAAAACATGAAACAAACAATCGAAAACACCAGTCCATACAGAGGTGTTATTCACTGAGCAAAGCGTCGTTGGACTGGCAGTAGGAAATTTCTTAGGATGGCAATAAATTTATCTTTCTATCGCTTCCACAACTTTAAAGAGTAGATAGTATGACTGTGTGAATAAGTTAGAGGCTGGTATGCACATACATGTTTACTGCAGTCTTAAAAATCATTAAGGGAGAAAGCTCCTGTAAGCAATGAGTTCCAACACCAGAAACGAGCCTTTCATGTGTAAATTTAGTCATTTCGGGATTATAAATCTGATAGCATTATGAAGATTTTCCTGTCTAAAATAATAGAGTCACACTGCTGCTACAGACAGTTGGCCAAATCCTGTTGACTCCACCCCCTGCCACATCCATTGAACCCAGAGTTTTCCAATCAAAGAACAACTTTTAGTCCAGGACTTTTTAATCACCCGCTCTGACGGCGTGACAAGCAGGAGTTTGTGGTTGCTGTTTTGCCCATCCTGCTTTACGGGTTCAGAAGCCAAGTTGGTATTGCAGAAGGACTGCAAGTCTCCTCTTAAAAACTGATTGAAGTTATTGGAATGAGGAATTTATTCTGGCTGGCAAGATGTAATTGGGTATATTCCAGTAGTTTGCATTGAGATGCAAGGAAAAGAGGAGATTAAGTAGATTAACTCCTGTCATCTGGGAGATGACATTTCTTGCTGTGTTTGAAGCATTTTGTGAAGGAAAGATGGCACTGATTTTGAAGTTTATATTAATCAAATCTCTTTGATTTTGTTTGATGCAGCAGCTGCAGTGACACACCCTCGCTCTTTGAAAGACTTGAGCTGCAAGGGCCAGGACTGAGAGGAACCGGCTATAGCTCAGAAGTGTCATCTTCAGCCTCCAGAGGGAAGGAAAACACTTGTAATTTCTCCTCTTCTTAAATTACAGCAAAAAGTTGCAAATGCAATGTCCTATTAGCAATCTCTTCCTGACCTGAATTTGCCACACTTAAATTTTACTAGTACAGCAACTACAGTGACACAAATTCATCCTCTGATTTCAGTTCATCAGACTGAAGTGATATTGGGCTGAAACCCTACAAACATTCTACGTGTGTTTCATCTGCTTCAGTACAGATGCTTTTGGCTCTGTTTCATTTTGTGCTTTTGCGTTGTCCTGGGGTGAAGTAGGAGCTCTGAGGGTCTGAATTAAAGAGCATCAACTTCTGCCTGAACATCACCACAGGTGAACCACGACTGAAACATCCTAACAACACATCAAAGGCAAAGATTTGTCTTTAAGCAGGTACAAGTGTGGGGGGGGTTATGTATGAAAAACCTTTTTCAACAGCTGGATTCACTGGAAACCAATTCCACATACCCTGTTACAGGGTACAGGCTGATCTGACTACCAAAGCCTTCAGAAGGCTACAAGGCAGGTAGCACCCTTTCCCAACCACGCTAAAGAAAGGAGCGGTGGCTCTCTCTGTTCCCTGTGACTCCTATCTTCGTTGCTGTTAATTACAGGAGGACGAGGTGGGGTGAGCTGAGCAAACCTTGGAAAGCAGCCAGCCCTGGAGAGATGATCTTGGAGTGGATTTTGTGTTTTCATTTTATTTTCTTAGAGAAAAATCAAAGCCCAGCAAAGGATAAGTTTTGACCTGTTGTTATTTGTTTTGGCAGCGACTGAAAGGGATAAGGCAACTACTTGCCGACGGACTTTGACTACATTTAATTGCTGAAAATCAGACTGTGAGTGACTTGAAGTGATAGGCAAGTACTTAATGAAACTATTCAGATGGCTAAGTTTTCCAGAGAGAGCAAACGGAGGAGGGTAACTAACCATTTATTGAAGCTGAAGCACTATTGAATCAACACTTAGCTATCAAAATATATTTAATCACAATGTTAACTGCCCTATTCCCAAAGAGTTACTTAGTATCTTAAAGGTGATGGGGTTTTTTTCCCCCCTCTTGTGATCAGCCATTACCCCTAGGAAATCTCTTATTTCCACTTCTTTTGTTCTTCAGCCACAAGTCAATCACAATATGCAGTACAAGATATCAAATATTAACTGAAAGAAGCAATATTACTGTAAATGGCTAGAAGGCATTACTACAAATATCAAGTTTTATTTAACTAGTATATGACAGCTAAAGCTTGGAAGAAATACTGCAAGTTTGGGACTCAAATTCAGCATTCATAAAGCTGCTCTCTGGCTGAAAGAGTGTTTCACAGGAGAGATTCCAGCTACAGACAAAAGCACTAGATCTACTTTTTAAGGAAGGAGAAACAAATGTAAATATCACTGATTGTTTCAAAAACATCTTGAGGTTATTTTTGAGCAATGATTAATACTCATTATCTCAGAATACACCTCAGTCTTGTTTATATGATGTTACCAGAAGTCATTTTGTCATAGGTGTTATTTAACACCATTTTCAACAAGAATGAGATCATCCAAAGCAGAAACACCACATGAGCCACAGGTAAACACTGCCTAAATTGCTGCAAAATCTACTTGGGAATTCAAGGTCACAGTTTAAGCCCTTCTCAACCTTCAGTTTTAACACGAGTGCAGCGGTTTTCCAGCTAGCTGTAAAGGAAAATCGTTTTTCCTGAAATGCAGGTAATACAGTCCTTAACTGAGCACTGGCTCCTTTACCTCCTCTAACCAAAATACTGCCAAAACCTGACTTCTCTCTGCTCCCTCCACTTGTGTGATTCCTCTCCCTGGCAAATAAGGAAGTAGCAAAGGATTAAAAAACATCTTCAGCAACACCAAAGAGCAGGCAGCAAACCCTCCCAAAAACCCCATTCAGAGGACGACGCAGCATCTTTTTCGATAGCCATAAAGCTTTCGTAGTTGTACTTACCCAGGCTGCTTCTGCTGCACACTCTGACATTTCAGCACACCTGGGATGAAACGGATGGACCTGCTGTGTCCCCAGTGTCACCTGAGGGACCCCGAGCATCACCTGGGAGCCCAGCTCCCACCCCACAGCTCTGCCAGACGCAGCAGCGCTCAGAGCCCGCTGATAAGGTAAAGGACAAGCAGGAAACATTGAAGAAAATGGCAGCAAGGGCACAGGTCTGCTAAAACGTGACAGTTTTACTGTCTTTCTTACAGCTCAGCTGCTAGCCTAAGCTCAAGGGAGAAGGCAAAAGAAGCAGCAGGAATAAGAAAAACAGTCACAGAAACAATCAGAACAAGCCAGACTGGCCTGAGTAAACGCAGACTCTAAAAGAAAAAAATAAATAAACCTAAGGGTTAAATCTAGCCTCTCCAAAAACAACACACCAAGAGCATGCACTTTCCATACTTAAAATGACACAGCTTTATATTAGCAATTAAATAGCAAGAGGCCCAGCTCTGCCCTGCAGCTGGTTCCTCCAGCTCTGACCTGCTGCTCAAGCAATGCCCTCTGCCTGCAGGTGCTATGAGGCCCCTCTGGATGGACAACCCCACACCTGGGAGAGGATTAGCCCTAACTGGCTGTTCACCTGTTACCTGTTAGTGCTTCTTACCATTTAACTTCTGCAAGTTTTCTTTAAAACTTACAAGAACTTCTGTATCAAATCTATTCTCTTTCTGCTATACTATTACGCTAATTATATATATCTTCCATGTGACATTCATTTAAAATTAATTTGGTTTATTTGCTGTATTCTGTCATTTATTCTCAGTTATTTGGAATACTTCGGGTTGTTTTTTTTCCTGGAACTCATTCCTCAAACTTTTTTGATTAGCAGATCCTAATGGGGAGCAACAGTAGAAAGGAATGGAAAGAATAAAGGAGAATTACAGGCTAAGCTGCTCGTTCTGCCTGCACTGAAGGTGGTCCTGGCGCTTTCAATTCCAAGACTCTGTTTTCACTTGAACTTCCAGGCTAAAATTTTCATTCAGAGGGTCTGCCTCCACCTGACTTACTTGAAAACATCAAGGAAAAAACAGTTCAGGTCTATCCAAAGAGAAAAGCGACGGAGAAAACTGGTCCAAAAGTCTGAAACTGCTTCAGGACAGTCTTTGTATTTTGGGTAGGGAACTAGAAACTTGTGAAGGCAGTTATCTAAGTGTCTGGGCTTTGTCCCTTGGGAAGGGGCAGAAGCGAGGAAAACACTCAAACTATATTCTTTGAAATAGAATCTGGGACAAGAAGCCCTAGAGAAGAGTTGGGAAGGGGACAGGAAGCTTGACACTGAAACAGGGGTTCAGAGGGGTGAAATAGATGTGAGACAGGCTGCATAAGCCCAAGTAAAAGGCTCCAGAGCAGAGCAGGGTGCCCTGGGCTGCTTCTCCAGCAGTTCTGGGACACCCCACCACAGCACAGCACCCCTCAGGGCAAGGAGGGTGAGAGCCTGCTGTGGCAAACAGTTATTCCGTTACGTCCAGCAGCAGCAATCTCGGTGGTAAATCTACAGGTTTCAGCCTTGCTGGTGACTTGAAAGAGGAGAGAATTGGCCCTGTGGTTAAGACAGTTGAGCGTTGCCTTTCTATTCTAGCCCTGCTTCTGCAGCAGACTTCTTCGAGAGCTTGCCTAAAGCAAAGAGTTCACACACAGTCACCAACCACAAGTTCCTCATTTTTGGCAAGCCAAACCTGTGCCCTGGGGCTGGGGAACTCGCAGGGGTCCTCAACCCTCCCACCCTCACCCAAAGTCAACTCGAGTCAGCCTCTGAACATAAAAATTGATCTGTTATCTGGATGCTCTGAAGAACAGCTCTGAGAATCTCAAAAAGGTCTCCTTAGTTTTTATAATAACGTTCCTGAGCTGCAGCTCTCTGACTCTGAGATATAATTAATGATAATAATAAAATCATACATCTGTGTGGTGTAAAGACAAATCATTTTCATAAAGCCTTGTCATAGAGTGTCTCAACACAGATCTGGACTTTTTTTTATTATTCAGATGACTTTGAACGCACTGAGTTACATATGGCAAACAGTGAGTGATGAGGAATTAAAGTACAGATTAAGTCTTCATTCTCTGAATAAAAGATCTTCTTTCTGCTGGAAAAAAAAAATATTAGGTTTTTAGATTAAAAAAAGATGATTTCACAGAACAAGGGCACTGAATCAATGTCCTCTGCAATTCTGCTACATCTCCTCCTCACTTTAAATCTTTGCTGAAGCAGAGAGTTCTGTTTTTCCAGGAAGGGTTACACAGCATTAAATCCCAGAGCAATTGCATGTAAAACTGACAAACAGGTGTTACTAGGTACACAGTTACATTCAAAGAGGTTACCATGGGTTACATTAAACAAACATGTGCATGACAAATAATATAAATCAACAATAGATATGTCTGGGATGCTACAGGTAATTTTAAAATAAAATTTAGCTTGTATTCTAGACTTTTCCTTTCGCCTTTCCTTTCCTTTTTCCTTTCCTTTTTAGATATCTACATTTAATCGCAATAATTAAATGTATCATTTGCATTTACACACTCTGCTGCTTAGAGGAGCACCTACAGAATACAGCAGAACTCACTTAAATACACAAGAATCACAGCCTTTATTCCCAAATTGATGTGCCTTACATGCCAGAGCATACAGCAAAGATGAAGAAAGCCTCTAAAATAATAATTAAAAAAAAATTTAAAAAAAAACCCCATGGAATCCTGTCAGCAAACAACAAATTTGGACTTCTTCATCCTTTGCAGGACTAGTCCTTGGATTAGCACTGACTTGTCCTCCATGGCTGGAAAAAACCAGATGTGGTTCAAAGGAGCCTTTCAAAGTGGCGGAGGCTCTGGCTCCCAGCCAGGCCAGCCTCCAGCCAGCATCAATCAGCCAAGGGGGGTCTCCAGCTCCACCCTCCCCGTGTCCCCCAGCTCCCAAGGTGGGACCTGCCGGGCAAGCTGCCCACAGGGAGATGGCCATGTGTGGCTTCTCAGCCTCCCTGCCCCGACCCAGACGCCTCTCCCTCTCCCTGTCCCATGTTTCCGGTGGGAAAGCTGGGTGCTGAGCGAGGGGGTGTCATCTGCAAAACATGGGGGGGTGGGGGGGATAAGCTGTCGGAAGGCGGTTTCATGGAATTTCAAAAATTTAAATCTTAAAGGCATTCCTTACACCTGGTGGGCTTTAAAATGGGGGGAAAAAAAATAATAATAACTAAAAAACGAGATTTATTGCATTAATATGTTCTAGTATTGGGCTGTCCTTGAAAATCAGAGAAAGGGTCGCCTATGGTTAGTGCACTGGGTTAACCCCTGAGATCCAGCTTTTAATGCTAGCTTTTCTGGGGGCACATGCTCTACCAGTGGTACTAATGTTGGCCACCAGTAACTACGCCACAAGTCAAGTGCTGGGGTCAAGCACGATTGTCAGGGAGTGGTATACAGCTTTATGTAAAGTGTGTATGTAAATGAGGCATACCTGGCCCAGGCTTCGCATGCATTTCCTATTGTCCTATTCTGGTTTTAAAAATCTAATTCTTTCTAAGCAGAGTGGCTCTACTTCCCCGTTCAGAGGACCTGCAAGTCTTAATGCAAAACTGAGGGAGAGGGTCTGTCTCTGTACTATATCCCTACAAAGTATTCAATATATATTCTTCTTTTAAAAAAAAAAAAAAAAAAAAACAACAACAACAACAAAACACTTTGAATAGGGATCTTGGATTAAATTCTGCTTAATTAGAGTCACTGCAATTTTTCCCCTTTGACTTCAGTAAAATCGTGTTTTCACGTGTTACCATTTCCCAATTTAAAAGTCAAATAACAACAACAATATAAAGTGCCCCACTGGACTAGGGTGTATGATCATTCAGTTTTTTCTGTCTGTAAATACTAATAAACTTATTCCACAGCCTGGTGGTAGCAATTGCTATGACTTTCTGCTGCCAAGACTTACACAGAGGGAAAGTACTCCCAGGATTTTGCAAAAGAGATGTCTGGTACAAATCCAAGTTATCACTGTGCAGAGAAATTCCGAGGCTTTATTCAGTTCTTATGTGATCCTTTGGTAAAACTTACATCATTAAGCATTCAAGGGAAGCAATCAAAGTGGGAGGCTTATTCTTTTTTTTTTATAAATTTAATATGCTTTTCTCTTACTGTTAGCACTCTTTCGACAAGTCTCAAAGCAAAAATACCAGCATAGGAAATGATTCAGTAGGAACAAACAGGGGTTTTGCTCTATTTGCAACACAATGGTTGTTCATGGTTTGTGTCATTGCAGGCCAAATTTAACAAATTAGCAGTGCCTGAAAAATTAAGTATTACATTTCCAGTATTAGTCATTTTCTCTGATTAATCTTCTATTACTGCAGTACAGCAGCTTCATGTAGGAAGCAGAACAGGCATTTGTCACTAGCTCCATCCCAGTGATGCTAAAGAAAACCTTACAGAAAAAAAAATGTTAATTTTTGCAGTATTTTTCAGAATTTTAAGTTGTCATTTTCAATGAAGTTTCAAGTAGTGTCTGTTTGGATAAAGTCTTCGTATGAATTCGCCCCAGCAGAAAGCAACCTTGTCTTTAGCAAAAAACGTGTGAACCATTTCACCAGCCACACTGTGTTCACACAAGAGTTAATTGGGCTTTGAAGCTGATGCTATTATAAAGCACAATAATACGAGAAACAAACACTCAGCTAAGGCAAGGCACATGTATATTTTTAAAAATCCCTTCTTCCCACAAATATCTTTTTCAGTGCTGACTCTGTACATCCATTCTCCCAAAACAAGATTTCCTGTCACACAGCTGTGTTCACTAGAGCCTTCAAATGAGTTAATAGATTATTAATAGCAGTTAAAGGTTATTACTTGCAATACCCTGTCCAAGAAAGAAATCCCAGAAGGAATCTGAATTCCCATTGGATGCATTTCATATAAATATCTTGAAGAACTGCAGCTATGCCTTGTTCTGCAAGACCAAACAGACCACCCCTTTCCTAGAGAGACTTCTGCTAAAACAATAGCAAGCCTGCTTTTCCATGCTTAGTGATAAATTGGGGAACTAAGGATGTACTGCGCATTTTGAACAGATCCTTAGGACATACAAAAGATTTTTATTTAGGTTATAACAAAAGGCTTATACTAAGGTCAACTTCTAAATATCCAAGAGTCACTCTAGACTTACAGGATAGCATGAGTGAAGAATACAGCCAGCAAGAAAACTCAGGTAGGACCCCTTCCAGAATGGGGGTTTTTTTTCCCAAACTTCCTTTCTGCTTTACAAATTGTGCACATCTGCACTGCCAGGGAGCAGCAGTCCACAGGGCTCCCTGCTTGGGAAGAGCTGCATTCCTGCACAAGCCCTTGCAAAACCCATGCCAGCAGTCATTCATCACTTGCATTCGTCACCTTAATTAAATACCTACTCAGGTGCACGTTCTCTGATTCACATAGTGCTACATTTTGGTGTGGAGCTGAGTCTTGGTACGGAAAAATCCTTCAGCGATGATTTTTCTTTGGTCTGAATTTGTTTCGGGACAGGGCTCAACGTGGAAGTTCAGAAACACAGATACAGTTATTCTGAAGCCCTAATATTTCATCCCACTTTCTCACAGAGCACACATGTCTCTGGAGTCCTGTGGTAGAGACACTGATACCAACCCACCATGTTTACTGGTTCAGGTAAAACAAAAACCTCATTTCCAAAAAAAAAAAACCAGAGGACTAAGCAGCCAAAAATTACTTAAAACTACACTCCTGGGTAAAACAGTTCATATGTTTCTATGAATCATTAGACATATTTATTTTTAATGTACAGAAATCCATTCCCCTACAGAGATTCTATTCCTAAGGCTATTTTATTGTAAGAATGCAACTTATAATAAAGGCAAATGCATATAATTTCTCATATACTCATTGAGTTTTCCCCAGATGAGGCTTTTAAACACTCTGTAGTTTACAAAAGGTCTAGTTCTTAGATATTTACTTGTTTCTACATTAGAGGGTTACACGATTGAAATGTAAAAGTCCAGAAAACCTTCTGGTTTGTCTCTAAAGATGCTTAACCTTTTGTTAAACCTGCTGGTTTGTAGCACAAGGCATTGAATGGAGCTGGAAATGGTGCATCCTTACGCGACTGTTAACCTGAAGGAACAGGTTAAAATCAAAGACAATCCTCTTTTAAACCTGTTCAATGACCACACAGATTGCTGAGGATCAGAGATCTTCAGCTACTGCAAACTGCAATGTGAAAAATAATGAGTCGATGAGCTAATTATTTTAATGCCATTGGGATAAAACTCTGAAGCACAGCTAGGTGCTGAGTAGACAAATTCTTCCCTTCTACAGACTTCACTTAGCTCCCGAACCACTTTTGAATTCAAACTCTTATCCTTAACTTCCAGTTTTCAGTGGTTTTTTGCCAATGAGCAATTCAAGTTTGTTAACTTACAATGCTCACTTATACGCCAGGAAAAGAAAGGTCATAGAAACTTTTAGTTTATTTTCTGCAGCGTCCTGCAGAAACCCAGTGTGAACAGTGATAAGCAACGCAACTGATATTAATTCAGAGTTTCCCCTTTAAAAAAGGAAACGGGTCAAAGGATATACCCTCTAGGGTATGCGCTGGGATTACACACCTGTGATTAATCTAACAAACTGCTGGAGATGTGATTGTTTCTTCATAGAACTGCAGCTGAAACAACAGTTCTTTGGCAGTAAAATAAATGTAACCCCTTGTGGTGCCCCTAGACATACAAGATAATTACAACAAAGTACCTTCATAGGAAGTTAGGACACTCCTGCTGCATCATTAAAATAAACGGACCTGTGATAACTGATGCAGCCTTGGAAGTGCCACAGAGGAGCATGGTACTCAAGAGATGAAAGAGATCTGCTCTCCTCCCGGAACATGCATGTGACTTCCATTAGCTTTAGTGGAGGCTGAGATTTCCAGCCCAAACCCAGCAAGAATAAGAGACAGGTTTTATCCCTGTGAAGTCAACTGCGGTTTTGCCACAGAGTTCAGTGGGGCAAGACTTCTAAAGTAAAACTTAATTATCCCAAGGCTCTTCAAGGCCTCTCTGTGCCTCTCCGTGGAGCCCGGTGCGGGGGAGATTCAAGCTCTCTCCAACCGAGGTAGCTGCTGGCAGTGAAGCCCCAGAGCCACGTCTCCTGAGTGTTGTACCCCCAGGACAACTGTTTGTTTGCCTGCAAAAAGGCAGCCCTCGTCACGCTCACGCAGTCACGCTGCAGCCAGAACTCCTGCCAAAACCTGCATGGAGCTGCTTGGGACCAGCCACAGCCCGAGGACCACCGTGCTGAACCCCAGAGGGTTCCCCAGAGGTTTTCCCAGCATTAAATACCATCAAGAGGAAACAGTACTATCACTATTCAATTACATCAATTAAAGGGTATATCAATATCCAATAAAGACAAATTTCTGCAGTTTTCACAGGCTGGGTGGTGACTTGCAGGACAAAGTAAATGAAAGGAAGAAAAGCAGAAAGGCCTCCCAATGACTTACCATCTCCAGCATCCATCCCATTTTGATCTGAACACATCCATTTTCATTATAAACATCTCAACAACAGTGTTTCAACAACATTTTTCAGCTAGCAATTTCCAAGTCATCATACCATCAAACACATCTATGAATGAGAATGCAGTCCTTCTAGATACCCAAATCTTATTTTTATTTCAGCACATTGCCCTAGTTATACTTTATAATAATGTTGGAAGCGCTTCTCCTCCTCAGGGCACATACCCGGTTTCTGATACACATCATTCTGAGGAAGAGCTTCCTAAAGCCCTGCCCTGAAGACTTGTTTCTCAACTTCCCAGGATATTTTAAGTCAATGTGCACACTGCTCTCCATCCACATCCAAAACACTGTGAATTTCCAACGATTGTTAACAGACTGTGTCACAATCCTGTTGGAGTACCAGATACCCATCTATGACAGTTAGTGTAGATGAGGTCATTAGGAGAGGTAATTTATGTTATGTTTATCACCATTTAGGAGGAAATAAAATATGTTGAGGCCGCTTTTCTTCATATTTTTTTTCTGGGCTGGTAAGCCCAGCGGTGCCCATTTATTTGTCTCCTGTCTCTTCATCCTTTTCAGCTGAGTAGGTGTGCAGATAATGCTGTAAATCTGAAGGAAAGGCTTAGCCTTCACAGTAGACAATATTTTTTCTCTGGAAACAGGAAAAGGCAATGTAGTATAGATGTGAAAGTTGTCTTCGCCACTTCAAGAATGAAAAATGTGATTTTTATTTTTTTTAAAAAGAAAAAAATGTACAGGCATAAATTCTGCGTAGGTAAATGTTTATGTAGGAAAGTTTACCATGTTACAGAATCCTGTTCTAAAACAACTAGGGCAGTATGATGCTTTAATGTAACTTCTGGCACAGTAAATTTGTCTGTATAAAAGGGGCCCTGAGCTGGGTGAACACACCAAGTTGTCTGTCCTGTGCCAATGGAAAAAGAGCCTAATAGCCAGGCTACAAGGAAACAAGTTCCAGGTTCAGACTGATTTAGAAACACAATAAGAGCACGTGGCATTAAGTTTTAGGGCGGAAGCAAACGGGTATTTCAGGAATATCACTCCATTTCATCCCCACTAACTGGCTGGGTACCCATGGCTAGAAGCAGATTCGATTCACCGTGATATGAATCGAATGTTGTGGAATAAAAAGCAAAACGCAGATAAAAGAGGAGCTTTGTTCTTAGTTGTCCTTCTACTCTACCACCCAAAAAATACAAAATACATAAATACTCCCCTACTGAAAAACTGGCAAAAAGCAGAATTTGAGACTGGCTTAGAGAGCTAATAGCTGCAAAAAATCTTATAATGAGATTTCATTTCTTTCCAATGCATATCATCTATATAAACAAAATAAAACCTAAAGATTTAGTAGTATCCTAAAAGAATAAGGTAACTGAAAGTAATTTTAAAAATCCTAATGTCATTAAAAACTACTGATTTCTATAAGAATTTAAATAATATAAATGAAAACAATATTTGTCCTTGATTAAGTCCAGTGTTGGACTTATAAATTTGAATTTTACAGATTAGCTTGAAGAAAGATGATTCTACATTTTTACACCAGTAATTCATTTCTTATACTTGTTTTTTTTCGGTAGAAGTTACAGTCATTCTTGTCACAATTCTTGTTTTATCGATATCCGATACAATCATTCCTAGCATCGCCGGTACAATTGACTACAGGATTATATTCTCTCAGTGAATTTTGAAATAAATGCCCATTAACCCAAGGTAACATGGTGCATAAATGAAATAACTGCATCTTAATAATCTTAATTAAAAAATACTTTTCATTCAACATCATTTTTAGATGGTTATTGCAGCAAATTCCCTATTTACAGTAATTATATTTAAATAGGAATCTTTTTTGACTTACTAATGTGCAAGAACACATCCATTTGAAAGTAGACACTTTTTATTTTAATCACATTACCCAAAGCCACCTTCACCCTCTCTGTCTAAATAAAGACTTGCTGCCCAAAAGCTAGACCATGTGAAATAGCCCTCCTTACCAGGCTGTACAGATTAAAGGCTGTACAGACTAAAAGGACTCTACAAGCTCTATTTTATAGCTACACTTTTGGCAAATACCTTGCAGATGCTTTCGGCCAGCTTTTGTCTCTCTGAGTCTGCATCATTCCTTGGGATTTCTACACGTCTGTGAACTTCAAAGTTCACATCAGACAAATGTTTTATCAGCTTCTCCAGATCTTCAGCCCAGACCCAGAGTCACAGTCTGAGCTGCCCTTCAGAAGTCCCTGTTTTCACAGATGCCTATTTCTGCTTTTATCAAAAAAGGAAGAGCTTTTTGGCCAGATCCTCACTTCTGGTGCCTCATATCAATTCTCAGAACCGGACTCTCTGCTTTTAGTGAGCTCCACGCTGCTGGGGCTGGGCCACAGGCATCCAGGCCAGACTCTCACCATCCCTGGCTGGAGGATCTCAGGTGACTTGTAATTATTTCCCTACCCAGACCTTAAGAAAAGTCTCTCCTTTGCATTTCTCTGCCTCATCAGGGAGAACAATTTTAACCAGCATCACATCCATCCCCAGGGATGTTTGTTTGGGGGTCTCTCTGGTCACTGTCCCTTACTAAGGAGTGTTTGGGTTAACTCCATTGAACCCCGACTGAAACAATTCATGCCAGTCAATATGTAACTCACTTCAACAATTTAATTGCACATTAAAAAGCTCAACATAATATTTATTTGGAAGTCATGGGCGAAGCTTTAGGTGCAAGGTAGAAAATCTCCAGTAAACAGATATTTCCCTTAAAAGCTGGAGTCACCATCTGTGTCAAGCCTCCAGCCAAAATAGATGCAGAGGATAACGCTGTGGGCTCAGCCCACAGTCCTTGCCCAGCAAATTCAGTTTTGCAGTGAGATTTTGTTACCAATAAGCTGGTTTCACTTGAAATACTTCACCCAACAAGATAACTGATTGAACACACACAGCAACAAAGGGGAAAAACAAATCAAGTACTTGCTATGCCAAATTTTATACACTCTCCTTCTTCTTCTCTAGGTATAACATTTTTCTTCTCTTGCCAATGTCCCAAAGAGAAGAAAAATGTATCAAATATATCAAATGTATCTTGTTGGTAAAAAAAATATTTAAATGATAGCTCTCAGCTTTCATTGTGAATGGTGTAAATGGTCAAGGACTAACTCCTTCTATTTGGGGGGTCAAACAAGATAACAACAAGGAAGAAAGTTGATGAAAGGTAGGAAGCTGCAGCTCTGCCTTCAATACTGGCAGTTCAGTTCTCTGAAAACTGCAGACCTTTGTTAGCAACATGGCAAATCCTTACTGCACCTGGGCTGCCCAGGCACCTCTTTTAGCTCAGGCCCCGGGCACAGTGAGAGTTACAGGGGCAGATGTGTCTCAAACAGCAGCAACTGGTTCTTGCTAAATGGAAACACGCACAGGCACACCCACAAATGCAGCTGATGGATGAGGAGAAGTGGGAGGAAGCCAAAATGTTAAGCTTGTTCCCCAAGACAGGCTCAACCCAGAGCAATGATGCCCCATTTGTGCTCCCTGGCCTCTCTGGGAAGAGATCAGGAGTAAGACCACTGAAGGTCACTGAGGCAAGTTCTTGGCATGGTGGCAGCCTTCGGGGTCGTAACGCTGCTACTGAACATGACAAGGTGACCTCTCTGAAATGCTCAGCATTACCTACCAACTGTCCTTCACAAAATAATTGCCCAGGTAGGACTGTGCTTGTCCCATCAAGCTCTGCCCTGTTTGGGAATGGCACCATCACGCAAGGTTGTCCTAGGTGCTCGCACTCCAAAGATGGAACTCACCATCACCCTCCTCTGCTGTCAGAAACATGGTTTCTAATCACACACATGAGCTACCAGGGGCTTGAGATGTTCTCCCTGCATGAGATTTCTGGTAAGAAGCATAGAGATTATAGTCTAGAGTTCAGTTTACTGAAAACTGTAGACCTTTGGTAGCAACATGGCAAACCCTTACTACATCTGGACTCTACAGGGCATCTGCACACAATGGCTTTGTTTTGTAAAACCACGTTTAACCAGGTTTTCAGTTTCAGAATAAGACAAAAACTCTGCTCCAAGACCCTTCTTCCCCATCCCCTTATCAAGAAGCCTGTTCCAAAGCAAGAAGCTCATATACAGTTTAAAAAGGAGTTTCAACATGGCTAAAGCCATTTCCCCCCATCAGCTGAACCATTCTGGCTCAAGTTTTCCAAACTAATACAGCACAACCCAGGTTCAGGCTACGGGAAATTTTGGTCTAAGCAGATAACAGATGGCAAAGTTATAAACAACTGAGGACTGAATCTTTTATCAGAAACTAACAGGAGACCTCAATAAGAGGTCGTGCTAACATGTCTGCTCATAAAACTTAACTTTTACGTGGCATATTCTTATTTCAAAGCGGATGTATGAATATTTATCATACAATTGTGTACTTTCCTAACTTTATGGTTTTCATCACCTATTTCAATAGCTCTGAGATAGTCCATGCTACACTTTCATACGGTACAAGCTTATGAAAATAATGATAGACTCTCATGCTATAAATCATTTGCAAAGGAAAGGTGATTTTTAATTGGGTTTTTTTTTAAGAAAAAAGTCTATAGACCGTGCACACCAATTTAGGTTACTTAAGTGAATATACATGTTTACATTTAATATTAAAATGCTTGAGCATTATTTAAAGTGTAAAAATACAATGAGGGGAGGAATTGAAGAGAGTACCTTTCAAGGAAGCACTTGAAGCACTGAGTGGAGGAGAAGTGCTAAGTGAGGGCTACAGTCCCAAGTAGATTAATTACAGATTCACAAGACAATTAATTACAGATTCCACAACAACCTGTGAGTGTGAGGGAATGCTGTGAGCCCAGCCACAGCCACTTACCTGCCTTGAAAATACCAGACAAGTCACCTCCCATGTGCTTCTGAGATGAGGCATCAGTTTTGATCATATAAAGCCCAGGACAAGTTCATGGGTCTCAGAACCCTCATGGCATGGACAAGCATGGGCCCATACTGGGCAATAACCTGGGGTGCCACAGCCACCCCAAATTCAGGGTGCAAGGACCATTCTTCTGCTAATAACAAGGAGAATATTTCTGACAAGTATTTGAGATCTTACCACGCAAAGAGCAAAGGCCTGAGAAGAGAAAGGCTTCCAAAGCCCTGAAACATATTTTTATGAAAAAGACAGAATTTTGTTTAACATTTTTGAATTGTGGCTTATTGCCCACCAAACAAAATGTTAACAAGATAAACTTGTAATTTAAATTACTAGTACTTCCAGGATACTTAGAAATGTATATTCTTTTCATCTAGCCTGATGATTAAAAATGCCTTTGGGATCATGCCTAGAATAATGTTTTACAGTATGGAGGCCAATAAAGAGGCTTTTGCTAAAAACTTGGATCAGATACACTGTTACTGTTCCCACCTCTTAATCAATTAAAAATATATATCTTAACAGCATATGCCTTGTAAGAAGGAAAACACAGAAGTTATTCTCCTCTCCATGAACACGTGTAACTGTTACACAGTTTAATGGGACATATATATATATACACCAAATGAAAAATATCTTCCAGAATATGAGGGATTCATACGTATCTGTAAATTATTACATGGTTAGGTGCAGGTTGGCCTTCCGCCACGCTAGGCTCAATGCACCCAGTTTTGCCTCGTCTTGGAAGCTGAACAGTCCCAGGCCTGGCTAGCATTTCAATGGGGAGACCATCTGGGAATTCAGTGTGCCATGGGCACAAGCCAAGGAGTCACAAGGTGGCCAATATTAGGCAGTAGAAACTGGATGAGTGGAAAGATGTCATTCAGCTCCATCAGTGCTGCCGAACCGATGAATGGGAATTTCTCCTGCCTCTCCCTGCCTTCCCCCAGTCAGGAAATATTCAGATTAATTTTAATGGGAAGAACACTGGAAGGATCCAAAGGGAAGGATACAATCAACAAATATCATTAAATGTAACACAAAATTAGAAATACAGTGAGGAAAATATCAATGCTACAAGTGGTGTTTGAACACTCCAAGTCAAGTGGGTGAAAACTGATTGCTGAAATCTGCATATTTTTTTTTTAATCACTCGCCTGAAATCTAATGGGAGGTATTTTCTTTAACAAAAACAAGAAGCCCTGTGGCTGCACACATCAGACCTGCAGCACTTACACGCGGTGACTGGTACCAAACCAAACAGAAAGACACTTTTGATTTGCAAGTATTTATACGTGTGTTGGACCTCACAGCTATATTGTAAATGGCGGGGATGTTTTTGACAGTCAAAGCACTTAACATGATAATATGCTTCTAATTGAGAGATCTAACTAATGCCTGAGGCTATTGCAGAAAGCACTGGAGGAATCTAAAAACCATTTCGAGTTTTAGCAGGAAGAGGAGAAAAGGGAACAAGTCTGTTTCGTTGTCTAAGGTTTAACCCCAAGAAAGAAGACATCCTCAAGGAATCAGGAGCCTTGACAATATAGCCAAGACATGGCCTTGGTAAATCAGATCTTTCTTTTTGCTTTTCTATGTCTTCATCCCACCAAGAACTGCAGAATATTTAAACCACAAACTGTAGTTGCAATACAATTAGAGAATGGTTATTGGTACTTACACAAAAAACATTTGATAGCTTAATGATTCCTGGAGTTTATTTTACTTATACTTGAGAAACTTTCATGTCATTTTTTTTTAAGAAATTTTTTTTAATGTCATGGGCATAAGCATGGTGAAAAAGGGAAAGAGGCCGACTTATGAAAAACAGATGTTTTGTAAATAAAACAAGCCATTGATGGCAATTTACTAGTCATCATCATGCTAATTATTATTTCCTGGGCTGCCAGCATCTATAAAAATATTCCAGTACACATCTACTCAGAACTGGAAGGGGAAAAGCTGTCTGAACTACTGGTACAGCAGCACCGCCGGAATCGAGGGTCCCAATTCTCCTCCCAACATTATACTGTAACTATTCAGTTACAGCTCTGCAAAACGAGCACGTGGATTACTAAACCAGAATAGCAGCATTTGACAACAATTTACAGGGGTGTAAAATTTCTGTGCCGTGTTCTAGGCAACAAAGAACCACAGGAACTATAATCCGTTATCTGAAACTTCGCTATCTGCAAACGCAGACAGATACAAGCAAATCCTTCACTGCAAACAGCAACGGGCTTGCTGTCATTAATCACTACAAGGAGGCTATTGAAGACAGACTCTGGGATGGATTTCAGCAGCAGCCTGCAGCTTTATTAGCTTAACATATCCAAGCATTTAAGTGGATCCAGTGTAGGAGTTACAGGACTCCCACCATCCAACTTATAATTCATGGTCGACTGTCCTCAGCCTACCTACAGAAACCACTTTCAGACATCTGACATCTTCTCACCTTAAAGAGAAAGAGAGGAGCATGGAGAGGGGGGTGCTCTCAACCTGCAGAGGTTCTGGGTCTCCTTTTTCAGCACTTTACCAGCAAAACCCCAGCTCTTCACCTCTGGCAGATCAGACTTCAACCTCCTGCCCATGCTGGATACCAGCTTCAAGTTTCAAAGTAATCATTACACTAGATATTACAAAGGTATAAAATGTACTTAATATTTATACCCATGTCCTATGCCAGATTTATTGCCATGATGGCATGTGAGTGGAAAAACAGGCAAATAAGACATAAAAACATCTGTCCTTCCGCAGTTTTATACTAGTAGGAAAATATGTTATTCTGACATCAAAATAGGCAGCTTGTTAAATCTGCAAGCTCCTGAAAACATAGTTCCTAAATTATAACTACAAGTCAAGAATGAAGATACAATTTAAATCAGAGCTCCCGACTACAGCACACACTACATCACATAAGCTCCAAAACACCACCAAGCCTCCAAAACCACGCTGTTCTGGTGGTGGGAAACATTCTGTTTTCTACCCAAAATTTATTCACTGGCAGTTTTTGCCCCATTTGACCCAATGCTGCTTATAGATCTTCTTCCTTCATGATGTTTGACTCCAACCCCTTCACCATGTCAATGAAAGGGGGAGACCAAGGTCCTACCATCTCTCTGTTGACCAGTGGGAGAAGAAGCTGACAGAAGAAGGAGAGAAAACCCTTTTTCTGTCCCCTCCTGTGCTCACTGCCCTCCCTGCTCCTTCAGCAAGCTCTTCACCACCTGGCAGCTGACCAAGGCTCTGACCACATTTGTCATTTCTTCACTGGGCAAAACCACAGCGTAACGTGTTTATTAGGCATGAAACAAAGAAACCATCCCCCTTTAGGAATTAGCAGCATTTGACAGTAAATAAATCATGTTGAACAGACTTGAAGTGATAGCTAAGGCAAAGAGTTTGGAAGAGCTAAGGCAAAGAGAGAGCTGAAAAAAAAAAATGGGGAAAGGGAAGAATGGTATTTTGGGAACGAAATCACGAAATCATTAGAGTTGGAAGGGACCTCTGGAGATCATCTAGTCCAACTCCCCTGCCAAAGCAGGGCTGCCCAGAGCACATCACTCAGGACGGCATCCAGGTGGGCTTGAAGATCTCCAGAGAAGGAGACTCCACGACCTCCCTGGGCAGCCTCTGCCAGGGCTCTGTCACCCTCGCCCGAAAGA
>BJBW01006364.1:171275-185009 GCA_004320125.1 Scolopax mira | reverse complement strand
CTTGGCACATCTCTGAGGCCTACTCTGGCTAACTTATGTCAACTGAGCCTCCTATAAGTTTTCCAGTGAAACGTGCCCAAGATCCTGCAACCATTCCCCAACAATATACTGTGCTTCTAAGTTTAAACACCAAGCAATAACAAAAGAAACCAATTAGAAAAAAACAAAGAACAAGGGAATTAATCTTAATCATACCTGCAGTAAGTTGAGGGTTACACTGCTTCCACTGGGAAAAAAAAGAAAAACCAACCAGTGAAAAACTCCACAAATTTATTTAAAGCATAAGTGAACATTCATCTAGCACTTTCAACAATCTATCTGTTCAAATCTGCCATTATATCTAACACCTACTAATCAATCTACCATGAGGATTTCTTGGACTGCTGAACAAACATGAGTCCTCAAAGCCTTAAGACATTCTTACCTATTTCAGTTCTAAAGCTCTAGTACTATAGAGGAAGATAAAAGGCAATTACATAGTCTGCTCTCCCAAGTATTTATGCAGTTCATCAGTAGTCTTGTGTGTCCCAGTCCCCTTTTATCCCAACTCAGATGGCTTTACTTCCGTCAGATGTATCTGATGGATCTTGAAAAATGAAGCAATGCTTTTCTGCATCATCTGCTTCATTTTTTATGACATCTGGGAATGACTGGATCATAAAACTACTGATGGAGTACAAAATTATGATTGAAAAGCTCTGATGTCTATATTCAGGTGAATACATATTTACATATCATCAAATGGTTCGTGAACACTCAATGGATTTTAATGAACTTTACATCTAACGCAAATGTGCTTCTTAAAAACAACAGAAAAAAACCCAAAAAATAAACAAGGCAAACCAGAAGCGTGACATATATCAAAACAATGTATTTTATGTTTTTATTAAATAAATATTCAAAAATACTTTTTAGTAATACAAACCTGTATCTACCTTCAATATGCCAACCTACCTCATGATAGTCAAAGTTCTTCTTTAAGTCTTCTAGATTATTCTAAAAGAAAAAAAAAAAAGAAACTTACAAGCAAACAAATAAACCAGGCATTTGCAGAATCACTGAGGTTGGGAGCCATGTCTGGAAGTCTTCAGTCCAGACCCCCTGCTCAAGGCAGTGTGAACTAAAGCAGATCTCTTGGGGCTGTGTCCATTCAGATTTTTAGTATCTCCAAGGATGGGGCTCTACAACTACTCTGGCCAACATGTTCCAGTGCTTGTCACCCTCACAGCAAAAAGGCTTTTTGTTATGATTTAGTGGACTTTCCTGTATTTCAAATTGTGCCCATTGCCTCTTGACCCATCACTGGGCAGCACTGAGAAGAGTCTAACACAGTGTTCTTTACTCATTCCCATCAGGTATTTACACGCATGAATAAGATCCCACCTGAGCTTCCTCTTCTCCAGGCTGATGAGTCCCAGCTCTCTCTGCCACTCCTCATATGAGAAATGCTCCCACCACGTAATCATCTTCACGGCCTTTAGCAGGATTTGCTCTCGTATGTCCCTTTATTTTGTACTGGGAAGGCCAGAACTGGACACAATGTTCCAACCATGGCCTCACCAGGGCTGAACAGAAGCTGAGCTCTCAAGCTGCTGGCAATGCCCTGCCTAACACAGTCCAGGAGGCAGTTTGCCTTTGCCTCAAGGGCACATTGCTGCATCCTAGTAAACTCACCCACCAGGTCTTCCAGGTCCTTTTCTGCAAAGCTGATTTCCAGTCGTTCAGCCTCAGCCAGTACTTGGGCATAGGATTATTCCTGCCCAGTTGCATGGGCTTTGCACTCCCCTTTGCTGAACTTCATTAGATTCCTGATTGCCATTTCTCTAATCTGTCAAGGTCCCTCTGGATCAACCCCTGGTGAACCAACCACTCCTCTCAGTTTTGGACCACCTACATGCTTTCTGAAGGGGTACTTTAACTCATCCTCCAGGACATAAATGACAACATTAAACAGTTTTGGTGCCACTATCCACCTCAGATATACCACTAGGGACTCTCCTCCATCTGGACTTGGTGCTGCTGATCACAACCCTCTGAGTTTGGCAGTTCAGGTAGTTGTCAATCCACCTCACTATCCACCTATCTAGCCCACACTTCATTAGTTTGTCTATGAGGATGCTGTGGGAGATAGTGTTGCAAGTTTTGTTAAAGTCAAAATTAAAAACATCCACTGCTCTCTATTGATCCATCAAGCAGATCATCACATCATAAAAGGATGTCAAGCCAGTCAGGCATGTTTTCCCCATTGTATATCCATGCTAACTACTCCCAGACAACTTCTAGACAGGTCCCATGGTCTTGTGTACTTCCAACTTCTTTAAATATACCATAACCAGATTCTGCTCTACTGAGGGTAAATCTTCATTGCTCCAGATCTTCCCACTGGTGTCAGAGACATGGGATTCCTGAGGACAAATCTTGGCAGAAAAGACCAAGGCCAAGAAGACTTTGAATACCTTGCCCATGTTTGTCTTTATAGAGCTGGTATTTAATCTTGAATGTGGACATTAACTGGATACTTGAGCCTGAACCAAGACTAAAACCTTTTCCTAAAGATTTTTCCAAAGCCATACACAAATGATTTGATTTAAATTAAACCCAAGTAAATTCTGTTAAGTAACTTAGGGACTTCCCTGATAGGAATAATACTCCTTTGCAAACTCAGAAAATATTATTTTCACTAAATGGAGGACTATATCTTGTGACAGAGACAAAAATACCTTGTTTGACACAGACCTGTAAACACTGAAGACAAACTCATCCGACACTTCAAATACAAGAATGTGAGACTTGGAAATCTGTTGAATTTACCCTGAGGGATTAAAAGTTAACTGTGTGTCATGTGGGAGAGAGTTATCCCTTCATATTGGAGGTCTTAATGAAGCAGAACACAGTTACCCTCAGCGTCTATCCCCTTCCTTCCTCCATATAGCAACCGAGACACATATCCAGGCCTCACCATCACAAAAGTTCAGGCACAGCCAGAATAAGCATTCAGATGCAAAATCAGAGAGCACTCCAGAGCTGTGCTGTACAGCTAAACAGGAGGCTGGACTTTCCCAGTGCCAGATTCTAAAATATCTAACTTGTTCCTTTCCTGACCGTAGAAGCCTCTGAGAGTAAAGATTTCCAAGGCAGAAAGTTAGACATAAAATTCCAGTTGTATATGAGTATGAAGAATAAAGCATCTTGTAGGTGATTATCTGCTATAGTTCCTCTTCTATACAGAAGGGTAAGAATGGATGTTTGTCTGTAAGTTAACTATAAATAAACTGGGCCCCCTGTCCTCAAACATATAATTACATTATGACAATAAATGATATTGTATAAGCATACTTCTTCACTTTGTTTGGATGATTCTTCTACACAATGAATTGTCTTGATTTTCACTTCCTTCAGAAGTTTCTGACAGCCACAACACGGAGGTTTACTGCAGTAAAGAACATCACTCTCTTCTATTTTTGACTTTGATCTGAAAAATATATGTATTTACACAATAAATTCTTCTCTGCAAAGCTAAAACTAAACATAACGTGTCCATTTCTTTAAAATAAATTTAGTGTTTTCATTGAAGATTACTATTTCTAGTTAGATTGCTCTCCTCCTCCAAATTTCCTATTTGATGTTAAATGTTTTCCCTTTAAAATATCCAATCTTATTTGCTTCCTCTACTTCTGTGTTTACAAATTCTCAAGGGATCTGGCTGGCTTGACAATACTCTTGCTAGCCTAAGGACAAAAAAGGACTAAAAGCCTAAAAGACTGCCAGGCAGAATGCTGCCTTCTGTGTCCTTCAAAAACTGTTTAGAGCTTTGTCACAGCAAGATTGGGCGATTATTTTGGCAGAATAGGAATACAAGGTGGTACTCCACCTTTCTAGGCACAGAGGAGAGGAAATGTACACGTTAACATGTTGATTGTAAGCTCAGACTTGTAAGAAGCTGGATTAATGGGTGAAGAATAGATGGAAAGGTCAAAGAGAAAATCAGTAAGTCAGTAAGTCACTGACTTACACTGCACACTATTCATATCTATCGTCATAAAGAATGCCTGAGAAGTCACTCCATTACTAGATTTGTAACAGTAACCTGTACAGGAGAACATTTGCTTCAGCATGGAGAACCACCTCTCTTTTTGCAACTTGAGTCCTTCGGTTTTTCCCCCCAATAGAGGGCAAGTTTGCATATAATATGCCGATAGGGTATCCATTATAACCTGCCCCAAACTGCCAAAAAACACAAATGAAATAAAATAATCAAAATCTAACAGATTCTTTCAAATATCAGCGATATTTTAGCCATATGCTAATACAGCTTTAAAATTTAAATATATGCTCTCTACATATTTCAAAATATATAGAAGTTTTCTAGATATTCATATGAGATTTTTAATCAGCTTTACCAGTTTGCCACAATCATTTTACCACCCCATCACATTATCACTTCTAACACAGTCGAGTTACTTTTGCATCCAGTGAGGTCACTGTTCTCCATCAATTTCATCACCATCACCTTGCCTCTCTATCTTTGCAAGAAACTTAGGATCCTCCTGTTTAGTGGGCCCCAGGGAATATTTTTTAAAAGTTAAATGATAAAATTTTATCATTACAATGGCATATTTATTATAAGACTATGTCTTCATACAGGAACTTAATTTCCCTTAACTTCTTTACACATTTACACCTGGTCACCTTAGACTCCCTTTACATTCAAGGGAGAAAACCAGGTGTACCTGGCCTATTCCAGATTCTGGACTGGGATGAATGACACCCTAGATTTCCACTGACTATAAAGGGGAGCCAGGACCAATAGCTCTGATGTAGTCATCTACACTGCAGATGTCTACATTAGGTTAAATAAACCCTTTGGAGCACTGAACAGAAATTTTACAGGTGTTGGAGAATTCAATGTACTTACAAAATATCCATCCTGACTGTAGAGTGTACACCCCACACCTCGGTTTGGATCATCTTTTAGAAGAGAGAAAGATTTTCATGTCATTTAAACCCATACTTTTATATATTTAAAGACATATTTTACAGATTAACATGTAGTGCTTTAATGATATAGAAATGGGAGGCGTAAGTGCTTACATTTTGAAAGAATCCTTTCACGTATATCCAATTCTAGACAGATACCCATACACAATAACGTAACGAAACATAACTACTACCAAGTACAACAAATGTCAGATTTAAGAAGAACACAACCTCAAATCCAATTCAAGGCACACTTAGTACCTCAGTTGCAGAGTATTAACTTGATGCAAAATTCTGATAACAGTCTGATAACATAGACTTTAGTAAAGCCTTTGACACCATTTCCCACAGAATTCTCCTGGAGAAACTGGCTGCTCCTGGCTTGGATGGGAACACTCTTTGCTGGATGAAAAACTTGCTGGAAGGCCAGGCCCAAAGGCAGTGGGTAAGAAGTGGTGTTCCCCAGAGCTCAGTACAGGGGACAGTTCTCTTTAAAATCTTTATCAACAAACTGGATGAGAGGACTGAGGGCACCCTCAGTAAGTTTGCAGACACCACAAAGTTGGGCAGAAGTGTTGGTCTGCTTGAGGGTGAGAAGGCTCCACAGAGGCATCTGAACAGGCTGGATCGATGAGCCAAGGACAATGGGATGAGGTTCAACAAGGCCAAGTGCTGTGTCCTGCTCTTGAGTCACAACAACCCCATGCAGCACTAGAGGCTTGGGGAAGTGTGGATGGAGAGCTGCCCGGTAGAAAAGGACCTCAGGGTGTTGGCACTAGCTCAATGAATCAACAGCAATTATAAAAAAATAAATATACAGTAATCCATTTTTGATATTTGGTTACTATTCTTTATACACTCCCATCATAACTTACCAGATCTTGCTGCTAAAAAATAACAAAGCTGCAATGCATGCTGATGAACAGTTTCCTCCGGTCCTTTTTTCTCAAGTTGGGAACATTCCAGTAAAAAATTATAGCAATGAAAAGCATTTTCCATCCGCTTGACACACGGACCTTTGCAGCTATCTATGTTAAACAGTGAACAATATTTTTGAAAGTCTTCTGTTTGATCATCGAGCAACTTAAAATTGCTGTCCAGCGGTCCTTTGCATCGTATTTTATTTGCAATCTTTTTCACAGTTTCAAAGCTTATTACAGGTAGGAGCACGCTGCTACTTATATGACTTCTAAGAAACATAGAGTCGGCTTGTTCAATATCTTCCTTAACCACCGAATCATCTCCCTTTTTTTCAGGAGCCACTGGCCAGTAATAGACTGAAGAAACTGAACCTAGAGACAAACACCGAAAGTCACTGAAGGTGTCACGCAGTTGGGTGGGACATTTAATTCGTGTGGTTTTTGTTTGAAACAGAGGGATGATCTTCTGTCACACTGCAATTTTATATATAGCTTATATAGTTACCCATGGCCTTAAACCACTCCCATTGCAATGGGATCTGAACTGAATATGGAACTACTACAACAACTGGTGCTTCACTTCCATAAATGACCTCCCACGGTTTGCCAATCCTTGCCCAAGCAGGTGGTCATGCTTATTTCTAAGAGACTACCTGCACAAAAAAGGATTACATGACTAAAAAGGGATTTATTAGACCGAGCCACGTATAACATTTTTCTAGACATGAGGTAACTTACGAAGTTATTCAGGTAGAACAGAATTTAACACAGACTGATAAAAACTTACTACAGACCTTGAATGAGATTGATTGATTAAAAATTTATTATATACCTTGAATGAGGAATGTGGTACAAGTTGCACATGGTTTCCTGGACAAATACACAGTGGAGTCACGCAAAGAAGAGGGAAGGCAGTGAATGATTTGCTGTACAGCATGCAACCCAGGTTTGGAGAAACTCATAGCTACTATTTTGTGTATTTTGTCTGAATCACATATTACAATCCCAGTCTTATGAAACTGAAGAGAAAAAAAAAAAGCAAACATTTTTGACAGCAATTTGATTTTACAAGCATGCGTGCTTCATACAAAATAAAAATACACCATAGTTTTCTCCACACTGTATTAAATATAACCACTTTTTAGTCCCACAATAGATCACAAATTCTTTTTATGAAAAGTTAGTGTGAATTTAGGTTTGATTTTTTTCTGTGCATCAGTTCTCAAAAAATCCAGTGCTGCACCAATTAAGAGACACATGAAATCAAAATTGGAAACAACTGGAAAAGATCAAACTGCAGATTTCTAAAAGACTCTCAGAAGTATTTGTTTCTTTAAGCCAAATTTTTCCATATATATATATATATATATATTTTTACCTAATGGCAGATGTTCTAATGCCCAGTGTTGCTACAAAAGTGCAAGAAGTAAATTATACTGTCGCTGGATACAGCTTCCCTACAAGGCTGGTAGATACACTGCACAGTAAAAACTTAGGGTCACAGGAACCTTAGGATTTGAAATGAAACTCTGGAGGTTAACTAATACACTTGCCGGCTCAAAGCAGGGCCAACTTCAAAATTTGATCAGATTATTCAGTTCTTACTTAGATAGCAGGTTTTGTCTCCTCTGCAAGTTGCAGAAGCACTTGGAGTTCTAGGTGATCTTCCTTGGATTCAGCTGTCCTGAATTTTAGTAACTCCTACAGAGGATGTCTCACTGAACTCAGGTCCACTCTGCCTGCCACTTCTTTAAGCAACCATCATCTGATGCACTCAAGGACCTTTTGATAACAGTAGACTAACTACTGGAGACAGCAGCTAGAAAAGTAACACATTCAGGATAAAACTGCAGCTCTGGAAACATGTCATAGCCTATTTTCATTACAGCAATGTATGAGAAAACAGGTATTTTACATTTGATCCTAACACAGAATAAATAGTCACAAAAATGTGAAAATGGACAGTAATTCCAATTAAAAATATGATGATGTGATACACAAGGAAAGGATGCTGTAGGAATAGAATGATTATAAGGATTTTCAGAAAGACATATCAGCAAATTTGAGGAGCTGTTAGGAAGTGTTTGGAAAAATAATCCAAGGACTATAAGAACCTGATTTAGTAGAAGAGAAACAGGAGTAAAATACCCTGATGCTAAGGAAAAGTAATACTTTGGTTGTACCGAGAGATCTTTATTAGTCTGAAAATCAAAACTAGAATCAGAAAAAAAAAGGAAGTAAAGGCCACATGAAGAATGCACATAAAGAAATAGTATAGCACGTACAGATAAAAAGACTAAAATACTGGAAAAATACAGATGCTTCCACTAGCAAGGGATACAAAAGGCAAAAAGAAAAGGCTATCTATAAAATCATGGGAAGAAAATCATGCCCAGACAGGAAGGGGAATCAGGAAAAACAAGGAAACCCGAGGGTTGAAATATAAACAGATTTAATAGAAGATTAAATAGTTAACATTAATAATACTAAAGAACCAGTACTTATCCCAATCCCAATATAAAATATACACGGGTTGTACTCAGCCCATTCTATCAGCATGCCCAGCAGGGAACAGCGGATGTTGGACACTTGGAGCACTACAGCTTTGGGAGGAAGGGAAGGGCTCAGAGATCCAGCACAACGGCAAGAAGGACTGTAGCCATCATAGGAAAGGAAAACTGTTCAGCAAACTGTCTAATTTATATTGATGGTATTTCATACTCATGGTATGAAGTAATCCTGTTGGCCAGCTTGGGTCAAGTGCCTGGGTCTCGCTCCTCCTCATCCTTGCACCTGGCTAAACTTGAAAACAGTGAGACTTTGAATCCAGCTTTATAATAGCTGGTTATGAAGTAAATATTTGCACAAATCCAGACACTAGCATCTTCTAAAAATGCAGTTTTCCCAAGCATTAGACAAGACCTTACTGAAAAGCAAAATTACTGAAGGCGAAATTAATTCTGTGTTGCTCAAACCAGGAGAGAGGCCAACAAATGTATCACAAAAATATTTACTGTTTTAAATCACAGGTAATCACAAAATAACCTCCATAATATCCTCAAATGTAGACAACTGAATATAATTTTATCCTCACTGTTCAAGTAGGGAAAGCAAATGCAAGACAGTGCCACTTTTCCAGGGCAATCTCCTCCTGTTCCTTTATAGGGTTCATTAACAATTAGGGCATGTTGGTATAACTCAGTGATATGACATAGTGATGGGAAATTCAAAGATTGGCATTAATTGATACTTAGAAATCCAGTATCTTTATGTAAGTTTATCAGATGACAGTGAAAAATTTAACAGCATCAACTATTACCTGTAAAGTACAAGACTAGAATGGATTCAGAATGACAATCTCAACAGATTCACTCCCTCACAAAAGCACGCAATTATGCAATAGAGGTTTACAAATGTTTTGTTTGATGAATGTAATTAGATATTTTAAAGGATAATTCTCAGGGAAATAAGCCTCAAAAATATTTCCTAGCAATGATAACTTGTTACATACCTCATCAGATGAGGCATAACACTCTGGAGACTCCTCCATAAGACGAGCTAGAAACATACACAAATCTTTCTTCTCTAAGCGTATGCATGGATGACTTTCTGAACAGGTCCAAATAAAAGAAATCATAATTAGCAGGCAAATTCAAATAGATTTATGCTACAGAAAAGACACTGTTGACTGCTGCACTTTCAGTAATATGGGGAATGAAGGCAGAGTATTTAGGTGAACATAGCATTTTTTATTTATTTTTTTTTTTTAATATACTGCACATACAGATTAACTGCCAGAAAAATCTAAGTGATACAGAGAGAAGTCTGTAGTGGTGCTGCCTAAGGAGTGCACCATTTATTACTAGGAAGTACCGAGCTGATTAGCAGCCATAAAGCAATACCATCATGCAAATAACTGATCTTATAAACCCTATAATACTCAAAGAAAAGCTCTGGGCAGTTAAACTCCTGCTGCTTATTCTATCTACAAAGAAGTAGACAAGTTTCAATCATGATGTCTTCTTTTTGCATTATTTCCTGAAGCTAAAGAGACGTGCCTGCTTCAGTTGACTATATTAAGATAATTAATTAACTGGAGCAAAGACATACAAACCGTCCTCCATGTCCCCAGATCCAGAAGGTCTCCTCTTCTGATGAAAAAAAAGTCTTCCTAAATTACTTTTGAAGGAAAGCACTGCAGTAAAGAGAATATACGTGTACATCTGTGTGTATATTATATAAGCGTATATACAAACACGTAACTTGTCTGTGTTTGTTCATGTTTTAAAAATAATAAACACCCTTCAATCCACATAAACATAAACAAAAGGTAAAGGAAAATCTGGTATGTTGTATTGCCAATCCTCTTCCTTTTTTCCAGCGCAATAAATTCTCAGAAAAACAAAAACAATTTATACCATACCTGTTAAGTATGTAACTACCAGTCTGATGACAAAATACTTTATGGTATCTTTTCTTTTAGAACATTGTTAGGAGAAGCATTAATTTTTTGCCATTGACAGATATCTCTTTAGGATTAGCTCAGATGCCTAATGGACTTTTCTTTTTCCTTCTTTCATTATTTTCCACACAAACCTGATTTTCTTCCATTATGTTTATCCCCAATGTGATAGAACAGTTCCATACCTCACTTACCTGTAGGTCTGCTTCCAAGAAGCCTTCAATGATAACAGTTTTCAAGTGGCAAAACTCATGCTTTTATATCTTCCTTCTCTCCTGTGAGTCACTCATGTACACTCTGTTTCGCTTTTGACCCTACCTTAGATCCACCCTGTCAATATTTGTATGTCATGAGGAGGTAAGTTTGGTGAATTAGAGAAGTTGACCAGAAATAGACATTGATCTATGACCCCTACAGATGTAAACAATGCTCTCCACCCAACTTAAAGTGATGGATTAAAAGATAGATTTGTAACAGTATCGTTATTTAGCACTGCCCAGATCCCTAATAAAACATCTCTGGGCTGGGTGAACACTCGAGAAATTGGACAATCTAAATACCTCCTATTTTATGAGGTATACTCCCCTCTGAAATACAGTCTGCCAATAGTTACCTATGTAATCAATATACAAAGCAGGACTGGAAGGGCTCGTTATAAAACTGATGTCCTTTTTCCAAACAACTTAATATTGTTTTCTATTGCCATTCGTAGCCTATTCATTGCCATCAGATCTATTTTACTTGCCCACAAACTTCCTTGTTTCTCCCAGCTGTACTGTTAGTTGAAGGAAGTCACTTCTGCTGACATAGCAACATGGAGAGAAAGGCTTGCACCGGTCACCTGCCACTTCAAGGAACTGCCAGCACAGGAAAAACAATGTTCATGGTGTTCTTTGCCTAGCATTTTCCAGAACACTTCACACCTCATTTTGACTGACCTTCTGCCTTAGTTTAACAAAACAAGAAGTCTACTCAATTTAGAAAAAGTAGTAAAAGATACTGGAAAAACTTTGGACATGGACAGCACAAATAAGTATAGAAAATCTAGTGAGTGACTGGGACCCCACAGACACTTGCTCACTCCCATTTAGGGTGGAGGAGAGAAATGAAAGAGTAAAAGCGAGGAAAAACTCATGGGTTTTGTTAACGATTCAACAAAGACAGTTGAATAGGTAAAGCAAAAGCCATGGATGCAAGCAAAGCAAAATAAGGAATTCATTCACTGCTTTCCACAGGTAGGCAGGTGCTCAGCCATTCCCAGGAAAGCATGGCTCCATTATGTGTAAGGGTTACTTGGGAAGACAAATGTTGTCACTCCAAACATCCCTTCCCTTTCCTTCTTCTTCACCCAGCTTTATATGTTGAGCACGACGTCGTATGGCATGGAATACCCCTGTGGTCATTTGGGACCAGCTGTCCCAGCTGTGTCCCCTCTCAACTCTTTGCTAACCCCCAGCCTACTCGCTGGCTGGGGGTTAAACCATGGCAAGAGCTTACAAACTCCAGCATTTATAAACTTGAAAAGTCTGAGCCTGTTTAAAACACTGTCCTGGTGGAATTTAGTAGAAAATTGGTTTCAGTGTCTTCAGATATAATTCTACTTGCCCGTGAACTTCCTTGTTCCTCACAGCTCTATTGTTAGTTGAAGGAAATCCCTTCATGCTGGCATAGCAGCGTGGAGAGAAAGGCCTCCACCGGTCACCTGCCGCTTCAAGGAACTGCCAGCCCAAGAAAAACCACCTCTGTGGTGTTATTTTTCTAGCACCTCCCCGGTGTGAGGAGCAGGAAAGGCCTTGACCACCCAGCAACAACCCAAATCACCGCTGTGCTACCAACAGGCTTCCTGTCCCCAGCCCAGCACTCAGCACCACCATACTGGCTGCTAGTGTGAAGGTCAGCCCCATCCCAGCCCAAACCCCAACCCCAACAGCCCATCGCAGCCAGATGACGCGTTAATCCCACATCCTCTCTACTCGACGGCCGAAGGCCAGATTTCCAACGTAGCCTGAAATCCTGGTATTTCAGGGTTAGGAAAAAAAAAAAAAAAAACCCCGAAGGAGGATCCAACACATCCCTTTTTTGTATATATTTCTTTAATAACCCGACCGGGACACACAGGCCGCCGTAGCGCCTTCGCCTCTGCCTATTAACGGAGGCGCGGGAAGCCCCGCCCCGCTCCCAGCCTCCCCCGGGGCAAGATGGCGGCGCCGGCGCTGAGGCGGCGTTGCGGGCAGGCGGCAGGGCTGTGGGGCGGCTCGCTCCGGGCCCCGCCGCCGCTCTCTCTCCAGCGCCGAGCCCACCAGCAACAACAACAGCAGCAGCAGCAGCCGCGGCGGGCCCGGGGCGCCGGGGGTCTGCTGGCGGCGCAGTGCGAGCGTGGCCTCTTCCAGGAGGTATTCCCGGCGCAGAGCGCGGAGGAGCAGCTGCCGGGGCTGCTGGAGCCGGGCCGCCCGCCCCTCACCGCTTACTGCGGCTTCGACCCCACCGCCGACTCGCTGCACGTCGGCCACCTGCTGCCCGTTATGGGGCTCCTCCACTTCCAGCGGGCCGGCCACAACGTTATCGCCGTGGTGGGGGGCGCCACGGCGCGGTTGGGGGACCCCAGCGGGCGGGAGCGGGCGCGGGAGGCGCCGTCCGCCGAGCGGGTGCGGGAACAGGCGCGGGGTCTGCGGGCCGGCCTGGAGCGGCTCTTCGGGAACCACCGGGAGCTGTTCTGGGGGGCGAGCGGCGGGCGGCTGGGGCGGGCGGAGCTGCTGGATAACACCTGCTGGCTGGGCCGGGAGCCGCTGCTCGATTTCCTCGGCGGGGCGGGCGGGCGGCTCCGCATGGGGACGCTGCTGAGCCGGCAGAGCTGCCAGGCGCGGCTGCGCAGCCCCGAGGGCATGAGCCTGGCCGAGTTCCTCTACCCGGCGCTGCAGGCCTACGACTTCCTCCACCTCCACCGCCACCACGGCTGCCGCGTCCAGCTGGGGGGAGCCGACCAGATGGGCAACATCATGTCCGGCTACGAGCTCGTCACCAAGTACGGGAAGGGAACCCCCGGGAGGGGACAGGACGGGGCGGGAGGAGGGCAAGCATGAGGTGTTATGGCTGTGTGTAACTTGGTGTTTGCAGCACGTAAAGCAGCAGAAGTCACCCCCTCAGAGAGTTGATGTGCCACAAAAAGGACCTCAGGTTGCACCAGGGCAGGTTTAGATTGGATAGTTGTAAAAAAATTTGACACCGAAAAGGTTATCAAGCATTGGAGCAGGCTGCCCGGGGAAGCGTTCGAGTCATCATCCTGGAGGGTATTTAAAAGACATAGTTTAGTGATGGTTTTGTCAGTGTTGGGTTGATAGTTGGACTCGATGATGTGGAAGGTCCCTTCCAACCTAG
>BJBW01006364.1:137733-171214 GCA_004320125.1 Scolopax mira | reverse complement strand
GGATGGGTTCATGTATTTCTGAATCGCAAGAACCAAAATCAAGTATCCTGAAACATGGGACAAAAATCGAGATGAGTCTTCTGATGGCAAAGGCATTCTAGAGGCAGTTGTGGTGTAGTGAGAAATGTGATTGCATTTCTTCTCAGAAATAAAATGAGCCGTGACGGTGATAAGCTTTTCCTTATCCACCAAATTTGGTGTGAGTCTTAGAAAATTCACAGAAGTATACAAGCTAATCAGTGAGTATGTGGCAATGCTTCCACTTCAGTTCATGCTTGTCTGTCGGAAGACACAGAATTGGCACAGAAGAAAAGCTTTACCCGTGTCCCTTCAATCACTGCTCAGAGCAGAAGATGAAAGGTACAAACCATACAAACTTGGCAGTGCTGTTGCTCATGAAACAGCTTATTTAAAGCCTCATCCCCGTCTTGTGTATCAAGGATAGAATCTTAAAGCACACATATTTTAGTCAACTTTACCAAGATGTGATTTTTTAACATGCAATTACATTTCTCTTTTTTTAGGATTACAGGAACAGATGTGTTTGGAATTACTGTACCTCTTATTACCAGTACTACTGGAGATAAACTGGGAAAGACTGCTGGCAATGCAGTTTGGCTAAACAGAGATAAGACTTCTCCATTTGAGCTATATCAGTTTTTTGTCAGACAACAAGATAATGTAGTTGAAAAGTAAGTAGTTTTTCTTCATCTTGCTTTTTGCCATTGTTTATAATACCTGATTCTAACTGTTCTCTCTGACTGTTTTATTTGGATATGTGCAACACAAGCTCCATTAGAAGTACATGTTAATTATAACTGTGCATAAACAGGCAGGACTGGTTCCTAAGTGTACAGGATAATGGGACCTGTCTCCATATGTTGGCATATGCATCATAAAATTAGAATGTGGATGAACTAACAAGTGCAGTGCTTTCTGTTCTGCCAGCGGGGTGACTTTATTTTATTAGGTAGGTTAGTTTTGGTACTGTAATATCACAGTATCAGATGAAATCTCTCCTCCTGCTTAATATGCAACTCTAGTTTAATAGATATTAATTACTACAAGTTTTCACTTAGTATAAGGTATCCAGAAACACCACATAAACACAAAGATCAGCTTCTAGAACTGCATCAACTGAAAAACTACATATCCCTAAGCAAATTAAAAGTGCCTTATTAAGAAAAAGCAAAGAAGTTCATATTTCTGATTGCATTAACTCTCTATCTAGATCAGTGGTCTCCAAACTTTTTTTGATCACGTACCCCTACCAGTAAAAAAAACTTGAGCATTCACTCTCAATACATGTGTATTTATTTATTTTTTAGATAAGTGTACTGCTGAAGTTCTGATACCTTCTTCCCGCAACCCAGTGGATCAGCTTGCATACTTCCTGGGGTGCTGACAACCCCACTTTGGAAACCACTGGTTAAGATAAAAACATGCTTAGGAGAGAGTTAGGCTGTGGTAATAGTGTAATTAAAAAGGAGGAGAGAATTACACCATTTTAAGCTGATGGCAGGCAGTATACAATAAACTTACAAGGTAGTTGTAAACTTATAAGCTTCAGGCATCAGTTTCAAGATGTTGAAAGGGAAAATCTAAAGCAAAGAAGAAAACCATAATGAACAAAATTCCCATACCTGGTCAAATTACTAGTTGCTTGCACCTCTTCACAGCTGGTAGTAGTCAGCACCTTAGGCTATAGTTAAGTAGCATAACTGTGATAAAAATGTCTCATGTAATTTTGCCCCCCTCTAGATATCATCATTTCTATCTATGCAGAATAATTCTTAAGCATTAATTAAAATGCTTACATGATGGGAGGAGTGCTTGTTACATAAATGACCGATAATAACTAACATGGTGTAACCTTAAGGCTGTTTGATGTTCTTTTCGTATACCTTGCATGGAAATCTTAGTGTATCTTTTTGAAAATCACAGGAACAATTTGCATCAGTCTGATTCTAGTAACTGTTCATCTTTCTTACCTTGGAATGCAAAAGCAAAGATTTCTACTTAAAAGGGCAAGTGTATAAATCTGTAAAGCAGATGAGACTATAAAGCACCAAAAGCTGGGAGGATATCCAACTACTATGTAAAGCTGTAGCATGTGCAAAGACAAAATTCTGAATAATCATAACTTAGAGTAAGCAGAGCAATTCCAGTGAGCAAAACATGGTTTTGGGACTCACTGTGCTGTCTCTGAACCCAGGTCAACCACATGTCACTCATATTCTTTCTATTCATACACCCACCAGTGTAAAAAATATTAAAATCATACAATGATAACTTCCAAGGGTAGCAAATACATGAGAAATACCATTTGACAGGTTTACCTTCATTGATGGCTAGCCTCCTTGCTGGTGTTACACGTCTGAAAATAAATACCCAATAGCTTTATTGAGGGCATTATGTTCATTTTAATGCTATATGTTCTTTTTCTAATCTGCTTTTCTTTAAACTTCAGTATCACTGTTAAATCAGAACCTTCATAAATGTCAGACGTGTGCTTTCATATTGTGACCTGTCTCATAACTCAGTTACTTCTCTCAAATGCTTATTCCCTGGTATTTCAAATTTAGGTTCTGCATCCACAACACTTTTCAGACTGAAAAGAATGGTATGTGGGTGCTTAACGTGTTTCATACATTCAGACTTTATAACAGTAAAGGTACCTTTTTTAATACATTGCATTAAAACAAGACTTTGTTGTAAAGCGTATGCTTAGGTACTCACCTCTAAATTCTTGATTATCCTAAATAATCTACACGCTGAGATACTTGTCAATACATAGCATACTATTGTCTCACGATCACCACAGACTGGCAATGGCATTTGGCATTAGGATATCGTGCAACTGCTAAGAATATAATAGAAAACCTTATAATTGACACACAATTGCAATAAACCTGTAAATGTTTCAAGAGAAAACCAAGTTGCTGATTGCAATGCAAGCTTCATAAAAGCATCTGACACTATCTTATGTCTGAAGAAATTATGCTAAACAGCATATTAAATAAAACATGAGTTATCATGGTAAGCTGAAGCATGGGGGCAAAACAAAGAGTTGTTTGAAAGAACAGAACACCTGTAATATGGATTTCTTAAATTCACCGAGAATCATTTTAGCGTAGTTAAGGAAGTTTGAATGACAAAGGCAGGAAATCTGTCATGATGGTGATACAGACAAAATATTTTTTCCCTCCTTGTAGATACCTGAAACTCTTCACCTTCCTTCCCCTTGAGGAGATTGACCACATCATGGAAATGCATGCTAAAGAACCTGAAAAATGGGGCCCTCAGAAACGACTGGCTGCAGAAGTAACCAAGCTTGTTCATGGTAGAGAGGGGCTAGAATCTGCTAAGAGGTGAAGTTTGATTTGTCACATGTTTTTCTTTTAGATTAATTCAATGGTAATTATCCATAGCTTTTCAGGAACTATTTTCATGTAGCTAATTGTTGCTCAGCTGTTAAAACAGAAAAATGTAGTAATTCTGTAGGCTTAAAAATATATTAACAGTATTTTTAAAAATTTCAGTGCTGTGGGTTATCATAGAAAAAAGAATTGGGATGTACTTGAAGTACTCCTGTTACTGTGTGGACCCTCAGGAGAAGTTGGGGAGGGGAATTTGAGTAGCACTTTGTGAAGAAGATGAGACTACTGCTGTAGTTTGATTTATCTTTGTTCTCACAGGTGCACTAAGGCCCTTTATTACAGCAGCGTGGAGGCATTGGAAGCTATGTCTGACCAAGAGTTACAGGAACTTTTTAGACAAGCTCCTTCAGCAGAATTGATGCTTGAACCTGGAATGAATGTTCTTGACTTGTGTCGCAAAGCAAATGCCATTCCAGATGGACCTAGTGGGTAGGTTGCCACCTGTGCTCTTCAGCAATACCTCACTTAAACTGGTTGGTACTGGTATGCTTTCGGAAGTTAAGCATAAGATGAGGACAGCCAAATCAAGTAGAAACACACTGGCAGCCTTAAAGAAGAGGGGAACAAGTGGCCTCATTCCATTTTGAAGTAAAAATGTAGGATAATTCTCAAATACCTTAGCTCTAAAGTCTACACCTGATGAAGGGACAGCCTAAGGCAACAGCCCAAGTTTCCTTATACCTGTCAGACAGAATGGGAGTGGTAGAGGCTAAGGTTAATTTCAGTCATGCTTGACCTGGACTGAAAGTAAACTGCAAGAGGATTAAAATTTACTCGAGTATGAATCTAGCCAAAAAAAACCTTAGCTGAACTTGTAGTACTTAACAGCAAGAAATAACTTCCCCTTGCAATTACCAGTTGGTTTTTTGTTTTTTTTTTTTAAGGTACCAGAAAATTACAGATGGTGGAGTTTCAATAAATGGGGTTCGAGTGACTGATCCTGAGACTGTGCTTATTCTCGGACAGCATATTCTCAAGAATGGAGTATCGTTGCTTAGAATTGGAAAGAAAAATTACTACATTATAAAATGGCTGCAGTTGTGACAACAGAATATCTCCCTAGAATGACGGATTATTTCAACTCTGTTACTTGAAGATGTTTCTGTACTGTGCATTGCTACGTAGCTCACAAACTGCCCAAAACCAGAGTTTCATTTTCAAAATACACCAACAGAGTTTAAATAAAGGCAGCTATGTTATACCACCGAAGAGATATTTTTTTTTATACTCTGCCTTATTCAAAGCACCATTCATAAGAGGATATGCAGAAGAAGATGAGAAGATTAATTCCAGAGTCCAAAGATGGAGATGCTGTTCCTCTCCTATAAAAATCTTCTGTGTTGCAGGGGGAGCAACAGCGACCAGGTACTCGACAGCATAATCCACAGCAAGATGAGCAAAAGCATACTCAAAACCAGTATTTCTTACAGAGGATGGATGCTGCTGTCCAGTTTGACTTCATCCTAACAGAGGAACCAGTGTAAGAGGGTAAGGACAACCAACCTACAATCAGCATTTTTTTTTTTCTGAACAGGTTTGCTTTGAAGGAAGCTGTAAAACATGTACAATAAATGAGTAGAATGATTAAGCCCTAATAATCCAAGTTTCTTACTGGTTGCATAAAAGCTTTCCAGCCTTAATGTAATAATAAAGAGCAAATTCACTTTTGGAAGCGTAAGAGAGTGTAGAGCCTTCAAAGCTTAAATCAACCTGATGAATCCCTTCTGTGTGAATTACAATGTTGGTGACAGTCATTCCATTTCTTCAGTCCTGTGAATCACCTGGATGCATTTGCACCATCTAGAATCTTTGTCAAATGTACAGCCAGGATATACCATCAGTTGCAAGATAGTATATTACACCAGATTTGAAGCATGTATGTGAAAGCTTTGCTAAAGCCTTGCTAAAATCCCTTCCCCTGGTGGGGTTTAGGATTGAGTTGCCTACACAATATAGGTGCCACAGGTCACCTGAACAGCAACAAGACCCATATGTGGTTCCTGAGATTATTTGTAATCACTTAGAAGTGGCAATTGACTTTTAGGATACAGTTGAGGCTGGCTGGCTCAGTACTTTCTTGTTAAGGGCCCCTTCCTGCCCCAGTGCAAACACATCTAAAACCCTCATTCTGATTGATGAGGTGATTAATTGCTTTGGGTTGGGCTGTTGTTTTCAAGGTTTAGGGTAATCCTCATTCGTAGGCCAAGAAGGGTAATTTCCTAGTCCATGAAACTCATGACAATGCAGTTTGGCAATCACAGCAGCCACAAGGGGAGAGGCCTTAATCTTAGCTACGTGCATGTAGTAACTCATCACCATCTCTTACATTGTTAGAAGAGAAGTCATGGTATTTCACCTGGTTTAAAATCACCCAGCCTATAAGAAGAATGGGGAAATTATATGAAATGTTAGTAAGTCTCAAGAACCTGGATATTCTGCAGTTGGGTAGGGAGTTTCTGTTGCGTTTTCTCAGGCAGGTTGTTTTTGTTTGGCTGGGGTTTTTTAATTGATGTTGATCAACTTGATGTGATCAACTTGATGTGATCAACTTCACGTTGGCTTTATTTGCAGTCTCAATCAAGATTTCAATAGTAATAGTTAGTGTTTTCCTGCTTATACATTGCAGTTTCTTCAGATTATTCAACTAGCAGTACTTCCAGTAGCTCATCACATGAGTTGCTAGTACTAATTTCAGTTTCCAGATCCCACTTTTCTGCCTGATAATGAGATCTCTCTATCCTAATCTCTGTTGTATAAAGAAAAATAAGAAGTAGTTGAGTCATTCCTACCTTAAAGAAAGCTCTACCCATCCTCTTGGCTTTCAGGACCAGTTTGTGTTGCTTGTTACTCTGCCTGAAGCTGCAGTACTGATCAGTGCTATCCTACAGAAAGCATATGGAGGAAAAAAATCACAACTCTGACATGAAAAGGGTAGAAGCAGGTTAAGGAAAGCTAAATTCATCCATTTAATATAGCTGCCTTGTTCCTGGATTATAGCAATACATAAACATGCACCTGAGATCAAAATATATCAGAACACACCCATGTTAACCTCTAGAGAAAGGCATCCGATGGCACAGTTACTTTCTGGTTGCAGGAGATAAACTCCTAGAAGTACAGTGAGTCATGTTTCATGTCTGATCTCTCTCCTAGCTTTTTTTTTAAAAAGCATTAGTACCCACTTTGATCAAGTATTAAAAGAATTTTATTTCTTTTTACAAATACAAAATAAAAAGGGGAATTCAAGTCTTTGCATACAAGGTTTTTAATAAGATCCATAAACTCCAAGAAATTTAGTTGGTGCTTCCTTTTGACCAATTCCCAGCAATCCAGGCTCTTTCCAAAGAAACAGCTGGACACAACCATTACTTTTCATGACTGTATCACAACTGAGCATCTGAATACTTAAGCTGATAATCAAGGATGACCAAAAATAGAGTATTCTTTTTTAGCCTGGTCTTGTTTCTAATGTACCCCAAAACAGGGACGTTCAGATAATCAGAAACATAGCTTGTTTAAATGTAAACAAATGGTAACTAACACTAAAGCATTTAACATGTCTACAAATGTGTGGTTTAGAAGTGCAAGAAGTAAAAAAAAAAAAACAAACAAACCAACCCAACACAAACATTTGTACAGCATCTAGGCACAGCAAACACCAGAGGAGTTGAATTTAACATCATTGTGGCAGCTGGCAATGAAGGGTGACAAGGTGCACAGCAAATAGACTAAAAGTGAGCTACTGGAGCATGAAAACACCTTCCCTATTTTCAACAGCATCATTGGGCATAAAACCATATTCAGGTGGTCTGTTTTTCTTTTAAACTTTGAAGTATCAATCCTCCAGCTCTCACCTCAAAGCACAGAGTTTGAACTGGCAACAACTGAAAAGCAGATACATTTGAGATCTCAGGCATCTACAGAAAACACTAGCTGTCACAGCTACAGGATTTAACTGTGAAAAATAAAACAACCAACAAACCAACCCCTATGAGATCATTCAAGTTACCAACAGCCTGGCAAGTTGTTTCACCTGTTGTATTCCCTCAAGCAGGGACCTGAGTTTGCAGTATCCAATCTGGCATCTTTCAAAGTCAGTCCTCCATAAAAGCAAAGAATAAAGGCAAGTTTTACATAAATTTGTTATGTTTACTTCAGAATACGGTTTGAAGCACATGGACACCCTCCTTACCCATCAGTTCCTTGAAGATAAATTTGAAACTGACTCCTAAAAAAACGCAAGGAATTTACTGACAAATTCTGTTTACAGAGGGATACTATTTTTTATTTACAAGTAGTACCACACATAGGTCAGGTATTAATGTCAAACATTTACTAATCTAAGCTTAGCTATAGTGGTTGTTCTTCCTCATGATCGTGTGTTTCACTGGACAGCAAGTTATTTCTAGTTAGCCAAAATTTGTGCATTGAGGACAAAAAGTTTCAATTAAATAAGGTGAGCTAGAAGACATCTGTAAACCATCAGTGTAACCTGGGACTTTTCAGTCGCTGCCCTCATTAGGCTTTTTTTCCATAGTTTCCCTGTAATTTCTTTTAATGGTGGCAATAACAGTAGCATTAAGTATTTTAGTTCAATTCCAGACAACAGATTGTTTAAAAACCATTAATGGTCACTAGAAGCCCATCTCCACTATTAGATATGCAACTATACAACCACTAACAATGCAGGACATCAAATTTACATAAGGCTGTACAAACATAGGCAGCTGTACTATCAACTTGTAAGCATGTAAATCCTGCCACCTGAACTACAAGTCAGTTCAAAACTTAATTGCTGGGATAATTAATTTTGTGTATTATCTGTTTATTAAATAACAGGATTGTTACAGCATGGATTTTTAAAGACTCGCAATGAGGTTTACAAATCAAGTTCATTTCTTGGCACTCAAACATTACCAAATTGAAATTTTTTGGTGAAACTTAAAAAATAAAAAGTCATAACGTTTCAAAAAGCAAAATCAACACTGTGGAAATTTCACACGACATTACAGAGCCAGACAGATACCACTTGCACGAATTTCTTAAATAAATGGAATTCATTTGCTTTATGCAGCATTTCAAAACTTGACAAATCAGAATATTTCTTCACAAGAGACTATTGACTGAACTGTGAGAGTGAAAGCTTAGGTAACAGCTCACTTATGGACAGCTCTACCTTGTTAAAAACAGACTTCTTGGATGTCAAAAGTAAAAGGGAAGAGGTGTCAGGTGAATTCCAAACAGAAATGTAATGCTTTTGACAGAAGTATTAAAAGCTTTCAGTGGTCATTGAAACTGATTGGAAAGTGGCTTGTGTTTGAACTTTACTACAGTCACATTTCTTAAATCTAAAAATACCACCCCTGGACACAATGCGAGAAGTTAAAATGACTTCCTTTGTATTAGTTACAGGTAATTCATACATAAGGGCTGTTTAAAAACACAGAATATATTTCTGTGTTCTGCATCAATTATTTCAGATCATGCATAAAGTATCCAAAAGTATCAGACTTAACTCCTTGTGCTTGAATTGGTTCCAAACTGAAGATTACCAGGAGTAAAATACATTTTTAAACAGACACTTCTTGTAAACCGAGGTCTTAACAGTTTTTAAATATTCAACCTTTAGCAGCTTACAAAAGGAACCTTATTAACTGATGAAATGGGGAAGAAAGTGAGAGTAGTGAGCCATGGTTGTTAACAGCAGTGTCCTATTTTTCATGCAAGGTGTGTTAAAATATCACCAACACCATAGTAAACAATTTTACTTTATACAAAAAAGTGAATCTGCTTGAAAAGTACATGCAAGTGTGCTGGCTGGAGTTTAAATAAATTTTATTCATAAAAATTAAAATGTTTACATTTTAAAGGCTAGCGTGATCAATATGTATCTGTATGAATTATAATCAGAAGAAAATAACTCATCAAGGTAATTTGCAACCTAGTTTTAGGATTGTCCTCAAAAAAAACCCAAAAAAGCAATACTTACAGCAGAATAAAATTTCCTCAAACTAACTCATCTCTGGTATAAATATTCCAGTCCCACAGACTTACTTTCACACTGTCACACATTCCAAAATTTGGAAGAAGTTGTGGGGATCCCCTTCTCCCTGACCAACTAAATCTGTTTTTAAAAGAAACACTTACTATCCCGTAACAGTTTTGAAATCGGTTTTTATTTTTTTTTTTTTTTCAATTCTGCCAGAACAAACGTACTACCAGATGGTCCAGGGGCTTGGTCCCACAGGGGAGGAAGAGGAAGGTGTTCTTGTACCTGATTATAAATCCCCAACATTCATACACAAGCTCCAGTGCACATGAATAACTCTGCACCCACTTTTTAGTGGGCTGTTATTATTGTTCGCAAGCTCCAGGCCAGTTCGTCCTACGTGATACTCCATTAAATGAAGTTCAAAGTTTTGTCTGCAGTTTTAACGTTTTGGGGGGGGGGGGAAAATGGGGACACACATACATAAGTAATACGGTAGACATCTCTACTGTGCTATAAAATTGATATACCTCCATCTCTCATAGTGCATGCAATATAGTCATGAAAGAAAATACTCGGTGCTCTCTTCTCTTCACAGTATTTAAACTTCTATTTTAAAAGCAGCTTAAAACTATGCCACAAGACTACACCGTCCATCTTAACAACAGGCAACCTGTTTAGCAAGTCAGGCACTGGAACTTTAATGGTTTTTCCCCAAGTTCAAATGAGACTGTCACCGAGACAGTAGACTTGGTCAGCTTTAATTTGCACCAGAAAGCTGGTAAGGAAACATTTAGAGCCATTTATTATGTGGATTAAATAGGACTTATTTTGCAAAATACAGCGTATTTTTCTGTCTGCAAATCAAACCAACTGTTTTGACATGAGCAGATTTACACATTGCAGTACACAGATAACAGTTCATAAATAAAAATTCTACTCCGTATACCATGCCTAGCAATTTTCAAGTCAATATAACCTCCAATGCGTATAAATAAGGGTGGCTGGTACAGTCTTCACCAAAGATGCGTCTCGCGAATCTCTGCAATGATCTGACTGGCTCGCTGCAGGGCCTGCACATGGAAAAAAAAAAAACAGAAAAGCCAAAAATTAGCTAGTTTTTCTGAAGAGATTTCTCAAGAGGGATAACAACGGCAGCCTAGGTCATGTGAAGTTAAAAAAAAAAATCAAATTAAAGCCCATCATTCTCATTATTAAATGAGCGGTAACAACCTACAAGAAGATTGATTTACAACTCTGAAGCCTTCCATCAGCAAAAGATTATGCAAGTGAAAAATCCTACAAAGCAAAAGGTAATGGTAAAACTTAACATAGGTGTCATTAAATCATTTCTCTAGGGAGAGTTGTAATGCTTTAAACCTTCCTCAAAACAGAAGGGAAACCGCACCTATTTTATATCACTGTATCATTCTGATACATTCATTACAGTCTAGCCTGCTATACTTTGCAAACTTAAAAAGCTCAGAATACCAGCTGAAACTTACACTATTGGAAGCATTACTTCAATTGGAGAAATCTGAGCTCTGGGTTTGGCCCTATAAAGTTTACAGTTGGAAAGAGAGTTAAGGGACCGTTCCCCTCGCTCACATGTTGATCGTACAATAGCACAGATGAAACTTGCTGCAGGTGGTCTTGGCCAAGTGGTCATCTTGGCCAAGCAGCTCTCACTGCTCCTTGAGTGAGCTCCTTCTGTGCAGCTCGGTGCAAAGCAGCAGATTTCTGCTGTGGGTGAGCAGAGACTGATGCATCACATAATTGAACAAAGAAGAAATCAATAGTTCTGTAACACGGACACGTCACAAACACACATCATCATAAGGGAGTCCCAACATTCCCACTGTTCATATCATGAGGTACTGTCTGAACACACCAACCATTGGCCAGCAGACTCTGTATGTATAAAACAGACATATAACCAACACTTAAAACACTGAGTTTAATCCCCTAAAGGAGAACTGTTGAACGCTGTAGAGTTAAATATGAGCAAATTATTAAAACCAAACGTATGAGTGAAAATAACACTAGATTTTGGCTTCTGCTTTATGGCCAAAATACAGTTTAAGTCACTTCTTCCCAAGTAATCACTACATAATACTTTCTGGTCACATATATTGCTTATAATTCCTCTAGCAGAGAGAAGTAATACATTGACATACTTTTAAAAAAGCAGCAAAGAAAACAGGAAGGCAAGTCTTCAAAAGAAAAAAAAAATTCACATTTATATGCTTTCAATTTAGTTAGCTACTCCCATGAGCTCCTGATCTTTTTAATACCTTTAGCATGTCAGCTGCCTCTTTTCTGCGCTGTGCCATGTCCTCGGATTCCGTCAGAAGGTCATCCAACAGCAAGGATTTGTACAGCTGACCTACCAGCTCGCTCTGAAGAGTGTCTTTCACGTGGTTCACCAGAAAATGCATCACTGCCTTTGGCACACTGCAAGCACAGAAACAGTGTTTCTTCAAAACTAAGTATTCAAAACCAGGCCTGCCCTAGATTGAAGAATGCACAACGTGAACAAGCAGCTACACGCAACCTTGGCTCAAACTACCAGGAATCTACCACTACCATAAATAAAAACCTCTCTCTCTCAAGTAAATGCAGTATCTTGTGCACTTTAAGAGCTGCTGTATTTCTTCTAAATAGGACAGCCACGTTCTAGAAACCATGAAAATATATACAGTGTACAAAATAAAATAAGAATAAATTACTTTGCTCACTAGAGACCAACCTGACTCTCCACTGTGCTAGGCCTGACAAAAAGCGAAGTATTCAACCCTGGAATCTATCTTAATGGAGCAAAAAGGCAAAAAAAAAGAATTCATATACCTGATCTTAATTAGCAGCTAAAGCTAAACCAGGATGACTGTTCAAACACTGGGTCACACTGTGATACCTGAGAGCGTAACATGAGGGCAACTTTTAAAACTGCAAATGGAGTTGCAAAGTGTTGTCATAGTTTTGGTTGGGCTGGAGTTGACTTTCTTTCTAGCAGCTGATGTAGTGCTACATTTTGGATTTGTGGTGAGAATAGTGTAGGTAGTGCACTAATGTTTTTGATTGTTGCAAAGCAGTCAAGGCCTTTTCTGCTCCTCACACCACCCTAACAGTGAGAAGGCTGTGGGTGCATATAGATTTGGGAGGGGACACACCTAGGACAGCTGACCACAACTGACCAATAGGAATATTCCCTACCATATGACATCACGCTCAGCATATAAAGCTGGGGAGAAGAAGAAAGGGGAAGATGTTCAAAGTGATGGTGCTTTGTGTTCCCAAGTAACCTGGTTTCCTGGAGGTGGCTGAACACCTGCCTGCCAATAGGAAGCGGTGAATGAATTCCTTGTTTTGCTTTGATTTCATGCACAGCTTTTGCTTTGCTTATTAAACTGTCTCTATCCACAAGTCTTCTCACTTTTATTCTTCTGATTCTCTTCCCCATCCTGGGGGGAAGGGGAACGAGCAAGCGGCTACATGTTTGGTTGCCAGCTGCAGTTAAGCCACAGTAAATTTAAAATATATATATGTCTGGCATGGAGGCAGGCAGCAACTGGTAAGGTTCAAGAACAATCCATCAGAAAGACACCACAGAATCTGTAAAGCAACAGTTTTCAGTTTTACATCAGGCTAAAACACCTGAAAGAAACCACTGTCTTAGCTCCAATTTCCATGCCACTAAGGTTCCTGAAAAAAATTCCTAGCATTGGTTCTAGCTGAACCTGATTTTCTTTGGGCCTTGGGATATAGGTAGTGTGGCAGTACTCTTCTGAAAAAGTGGTGGGAAATATTTACATGAGCATTGATCAAATCATCATACAAATGCAGTACCAAAATCTAGGGATATAAACACAGCACCAAAAATTGCATTAGTGCACCTCAGATTATTTATTCAGTGACAGTAACTGACCATAAAAATACTGATGGTTATTCCAACTGAGAAATGTTAGTTTAGACAACTTTGTTGGTGTAATTCTTAGCAGCAGTATTTTGCAACTAGAGTGAACTGGGAGTTGGTGTATAATCTGTACTGATTCATTAAGTAGTGACCACATTGCTCTTCTCATGTGCCCATAGCCCTTGATCTACATCGAAATAATTTTCATGGGCCAATCAAGAGGTCCTGCTCATTCTGAGAGTGCTTTGTCACCACAGAATTACATTAGCAAGGACCATGCAAGTCTATAAAAAGCCCAACCCAAGATCAAGCAAGATCCATCAACACATCCAAGCTTTTGAAGTCATGCTCCCAAGCGTGACTAGGAATTTTCCTGCTAGATTCACTGCTTTATGGTTCTTTACTCACCAGTTGTGGGAAGACTTCTGGGAAATCATGAAGAGTCATGTAGATCTATTAGTACTCAATTAACTCAATCTACACCCTCTTTTCAAGCCAATACATTGCAAGTTCTACCAGAAGAAAAGCTTAAGAAAGCAGCCTAAAATATTTTGGAAATCACCTGGCTAAAAGTGAAAGCAATCCCAAACTCAGTTTCAAAGCTGTGTGGGTACAGATACCACCCAGAGCATCCAAGTAAGAGCCTCAATTAGTTCCACAAGTGTGATATGGGGGGTGGACATGAGTACCATCTTCAAGAGATACTTCTTACAAATATATCTGAATTAGGTGAGGATGTCCTAATACATCTGAATTACAGTATCCTTCAGAAAACCAGGCATCTCCTAAATAATTAATTACACCTTTTACTTAATATAATACATAATTTGGACCATTAGAGAAAACAAGCAGTTCTTCAGTCTTCCTAATTCTGTGAAGGTTCAAGTTTCACTGCTGCTGCCCCCTTCTACAAGAAAATAATCATATTTTCTCTCTTTTTGAATGTAAGAATACGATAAAATAACAAGATTATATACATGGCTCATGAGATATCTCAACATTTGCCTAACTTAAACATTTCTATGAAGTTTTGTCTTACCTGTCCTGAATGTTCTTCCTGACAATAAGGAAGTAAGATTTAATAAGTCGTTCAATCACTTCGCAATCTCGTTGCTCACGGGCAGAAAGTTTGCGTGCAACAGGTACAGGCTACATGAAAAAGTAAAAACCTCAATTTACTCAAACTGTGGAGTCTAAAATAAACTATTTCTCTTTTAGTCTGATAATTTTATAGGTGTAACATGCCTTGCAACAAAGCTCTAATTCTTTAGAGGTAAAATTAGAGATATGTCAAAATCCAGATCTATGAAACAAAGGTCAGAGGGCACCACTACTAATTTTTTTTCAAAAGCTCACTAAAGGAACTAAGGTCTCCAAACACAGGATCTCTGTCTGTTTTTAACTTAAGTGGGTTTTGGGTTTAATGATTCTTTTCTTCTAATATAAAAATGCTATCTTCAGCAAAAAAGAGCAGGCATTTGACTTTAGATATCACCGGAGGTTTTTTCTGTACAAAGACAATAGAATTCACTTATAAAGGAATTTGTGGAAGGAAGTCAGTTATCCCAAATCAAAGGCTGAAAGTGGAAGGAGGTAAATATTGTGACATTGTCCCTATTGTGATAAATGTTTAGCAAGATATCATACATTAATAGCAAAGTTTCAAGATCCAGAATTCAGATGTTTTCTTTCCGGAGGCTGAAACTGTGAAGAGGAGGTATTAGTTTTTCATGACTCACCACATCTAAAAGGTTTACAGCATGCCCTTTTTGAGGACTAGCAGGCAGGGCTGCAGCTGGCTTGGATTTTTCCTCTGCTGATACCTCTTCCACTTTTGAGGTTTTCAGCATTCCTCTCCAGTTGCCTGTTCCAGGCTCCTGAGACGTATCTCCAGCTCCTGCAGTGGCCTGCACAAACAGCACAATGTAGAAACATTAGAGAATTAGAACCTGTCTGATCAAATCTTTTACTCAGCTGTAGGTAAGACTCACTAAAAATGAGATTTTCATATATATATTCCCTTCATTATATTCTTCACATTCACCACCTCTGCTCTCAGCTGACACAAATTACCAACAGAATGAAAGCTTTTAAAACTCACTTTCTTCCTAATAATGGTATGAAAATGCCTCCAAGAGATGGAGAGAAGCTCCCCGGCTTTTTAAGGATCTACAAGTCACTTCTGAAATATGGAATGATCCTCCTAAATCATTTGGCTTTTGCCACTTTTACCATACCTCCTTAGATCCTTAGGGTACAACCTAATACCATCAGGCTCATTATAAAAGTATGATTTGGAGATCACCCACAGCTCTTAAGACTTGAATTTAAATTCTTTGGTATTTTATTTAACTATAAACTTAATTTTCTTAAAATAATAGCTTAAAAAATTTGCACATTTGTGTGTTTCTGAGTACCAAAGCTACTAATGTAGCTGCCAGACCTCAATTTATAGAAGGCTTGGTGTTTTTTTACCATATTAAAACAAAAGAAAACTCTCCATCCTCTGGAAATGAAGATCAGGATTTCTGGAAGTTCCAGACAAAGAATGACTCGCTGATCTCCTGAGAAAAGGACATAACACCCAACTCTTAAACATTAGGAACCACTGGACCAAGGAAATATTTGTAGATGGAATCCACCACGAGTTAAATTAGTATTTAAAAAAAAGACAGTTTACTTTGATGTGGAACAGTGGTAATTTTTATTTTGTACCTTTCCATAAACCTAGTATCCACTCTATTTACTACTGTGTTTTAAAATCTATTGCTGTTTGAAAAACATTCAAGGTCGTTCAAGGCTCTGAACTACTTCTACTACTTATGTCTTGTTTCAGATATAGGAAGAAATAAGCTAAATTCATCTATTGTGTTTACAATTAAATCACCACAGGCTGATCTGGAGTCTAAAAAAAAAAAAGTGAGAAACAAAGCATGGCAGATAGAACAGCATCAGCTGCATACCAGGAGGAAACCCAGCCAAATTGAGCACATGAGAAATTGTATTAAAATTGCACAACTGTTCAGAGGCAGTGTAAAAAAAATACTCAGTAAGGATTCCAATCACCTCAACCTCTACTAATAAGAGAGCCATTAGGTGAGGAAAGCTCCCTTACATTACTTCTGATCGCAAGACAGCCATTAAAAATTGCAAAAATCCCTATGCCACTCCCATTTAGTATTACGGTGGAGCTTGCTCTGTCTCCAAAGTAGTTTGAGAGACAAAGATCTTTCACAAGAAAGAGTGCTGAGTATCTACCACCTAATAAAGGCAGGTTTTGTGGAAAACACAAACCAAATCTGTCAGCTTACTGCAACTTCTTAAGTCACAACAGTATCCTCACAGTAGCTCTACATTTCATTGTAGATGTCTGCAGGGTATCAGAACCTCTAAAACTGTGATGAAAATAATAGTTAAAATTCTACTGCTGATTAGATTTTCACCTGGACTATTTTGCTCAGGACAGAAATGGCAGCTTTGCACTAGAAGCTGAATGTGCATATGCAGTGAAGCAGAAAGCCCGAGTCCTCTTGGTACTCATTATACACAAACTTGTGACTACTCATCTTTTCTGATTCTAAGTGAAAGCAGTTAGCAAAAGTCTTTACAGTAATCTCCTGTTATTTTAACAGCACACCTGAAGTCAAAAAAAACCAAAAAACAAAAACCAAGAAGACTGCAGAACACATTACACAAATATAAGTAAACCAGGAATCAAACAATTCTGTGAAACAACGAGAGGAGGTTCATTTTGAACAAAGCCTATAAAGATTCCCTGCAGGAAGCAGGAAACTCACATTTTTAGCTTATCTTCTGTCCTCCTTCTTTAACTATCAACACATAAAAAACATGCAGTTTAACAACCATGCTGAACACTTTTCATTACAATACTGTTGCACCAGACAATCTACTGACTACAGTTTGAGGCCAATTATACCACATTCTTGCGCCACAATTTATTGCAACCAAGAGTTCAAACAGAAAGCAGTGATTTTGCCACCTGATGGCACATGTTTACCTGCCACTGCACGTACTAAAATCATCAATGCCCAGTAGTCTATACTCTGTAGGCTGTACTGTGTCAGTGACAGAGCAGTAAATACGAACTGCTTTCCCTACCATCTGGGGTGCACCACAACAGAAACGTGCATGCAGTGCTTATAGGAAAAATCAAGACAGACCTTGCCATCAGCCTCAGCAGAAGCAGCAGTAACAGTCTCCTGGGAAGCAGGTGGCAATGCACCTGGAGCTTTAGTTGACTAAGGAAGGCAAAAAATGCAGGGAGGAGGGAAAAAAAAAATAATAAAAAATTTCAACGGAAGACCACGAAATCTACCTGGCAAATTTCATATACTTTTTTCCTACTAGCACCTTTAAAAAAATCCAGAAAAGAAAACATTTTGAATTTGCAAGCACCACAGTAAAGTAAAAAAAAAATAAATAAAAATAGCAGCATCTCCAAGACAATTAAGAGACTTTTAGCTTATCTAGCCTTCAATTTCCTTTCAGCTCTAGTACTGATGATATACATATGATTGATAAAAAGAAGGATCAAACAGCAGTGAAAGCAATCTCTAGCTAGCTACCTTAAATTCCCAGTTCATCCATCACCTGGCTTCTACTGATTAAAGGCAGTAATATTAAATCCACTCTGGGATTTTGTCTCACTTTTTAAGCTAACTTAATTAACTGATTTCTATCAGCTGTAGTAATTCATGTTACAAGCTGTGATGAGTTTAAACTGTATTCTGTATATTTGGAATCTAATACTTCACATAATATTAAATACCTAAGTGTCTAAAATTCCAGCTGATTGTCAGACCATTCTTTTCTACAGCCAGGCAATGTCTTCCGTGACACTTGATTCTTTCATCCATGTACTTACTTGTCATTGAACTAATCCCAAAACCTGGCACAACTAATTAAGCTCCAGAGAGAAAATACATGACTGGATTATGATAATCAACTGAAAACATCACCTCCACCATCTTCTCTCCAAAAAAAGCAAGACTGCAATAAACTGCAGTTTTCAGAGTGATTTAATAAAACTCGTATAACCAAGTCACTATGTTGCCACACTGAGTATTTTAAATCACTTGCTTATGTTTTGGATTCAGTATGTCTCAGCCATAAATTCACGTAAGCAAGTTCTGAGTTCATCTCTTAACATCTGCCTGCATTTTAAGCCTTACCTCAGATGACACTCAGGTAATAAGTGTAATATTAATATAAATGTGTAGGCAAGTCCTCAGAAATCCCAAGTTACACCTTCCAAAAATTGCATCTTTGGAAAAAGAAAATAACATTCCACTTTATCTTAGGAAATTGAAAGAAAAAGTCAATACCTGGAAGCTCCCAAGACTGTTAGTAGGGCAGCATATCAAAGTTTCCAAGCTTAGAATGGATCAAAAGAGAACACATTAAACTTTAAATGAATAAATAAAGAAAAAGTTAACATTTACTTTACCTTGTCTCGTGGCACAGCAGAAGGCAGTTCCCGGGCTAATCTGTTACGCCTTTGTTCCTTTAAAAACAATCCAGTAAGACCTCTATTATGTATTACTCTACGTTAACACTATGCAAGATTCATGTTACAAATGACTTGCATTTGAGACAAACTCTAGTAATTTAATCTCATCCAGTGTCATATAGTCATACTATGATCTTAGGAAAACCTCAATTATTTGGATAAAAACACTCTGATTACCTGGTCAAAAGTAAATTTTCAATCTAAAAACTTTTGTAACACACTCTGTAATCAAAACGTGAACCTTTAAAAAACCAGATCAAAGCTACACAGTTTGGCTCAGCATATGAACTCTACAGCCCTCATTAAACTTTAAATCTTCAAAGTAATTTAAAAAGCCAGTGGGGTTAACTATGATTAGCCCAAAGGAAGGAAGAGGCAGCAGCGTTCACTTTATACCAAAACAGAGTTTGAAACAATCGGGACAAACAAAAATCTGATTTTTCTTGAAATTAAAAACTGATCGTCCACTGAATAAGGATAAGATATTTTACATGCTTTGCTTCTTCAAAATTTTCAATGTCCTGTTCAGGAAAATGTTGGGAAAGAACTAGTTTGAGTAACACACAATAACACAGTAATCTCCTATGTTCAACTTCACAAAGTCCTAATTTTTGTATTCACGGCAGTTTGCACAGACTTTGTTTCTGAACTAGATTCTAGAGCAATTTACACCAATGCAAATTCAATTGCATAGATAGTCAATAAAAATTTTCAGTATAAAAGAAAGAGGTTAGAACTAAAGAGCAGAAATGCTCTTTTTAAGCATAAGCATTTAAAAAAAGAATGCTACTATGACAGAATGTGTTCAATAAGCAAGGTAGCACAAGAATATTAGCGAGCTCTTAGGCAGATGGATGAAGCACCGCAACAACATCAGGTTGCAAACCAGAACTGAGTAGATCAGCTGTAGAATAACTGCTTCTATAGGATGATGACAGCAACCAGTACTACCATTCAAATCTGGGCTTGAAAAACAGAAAGGCTACTGAAATTGTAAAAGACTTATGGGAGATTGATGGAGAAAATTGTCTTAAGGAGACTGAAGTGTGGTAATACAGAGATTCAAGAACAATGCTGAAAGGAAGAAGAAATTAAGAGCCTGAATAGAGGAAACATGTATCATCCTTTCATGAATAAGAGTAGCATCATACCAACCAGTATGTTCTGTCAGAGGCAAAATGCAATTTCTTCAACATTAGAGAGTATTTCACAACTATCTACTTCAAGTTTCTGTTCCAAAAATTTCATTTAATAGCCAATATTCAATTAGGTGCCCATCTTATTTTCCAGACAGAAGTACAGGCAGAATTATTTTCAGTGAAATATCAACCATTGTTCTTGAATGTAATCTGCAATAAAAATCTAAGAAAAATCAACGATCTCCAGATAAGAGTATACACTATATTTCTAACATATCACATTTTTATACTTCAAAGTGTAGAGCTGTGCTTCAGTGAAAGAAACTAAAGCATTTGTTCTTTTACCAACTATTAAGGCTTTCAAAGGAGTCAAGACTTTGAAAGAGAATGTATTTTCTTACCTCTATATTGTTATTCATTAAACCACAGGCATCAGCAAAGTCTGGGTGTTTGGTATTGATATAAGCTAACTCAATGGCCACTAGATTATGAACCTGCAATGCAAAGCCATTCACAGTTGAAAAATCAAGGGTGTAAATCCAATGTTAGTGAAGAGCAAGGATCTACAATGCTGGAAAGCACAGTCCATAGCAGAAGACTGTTCTTACTGCCCCAAAGACTAATTAAAGTTCTGATCCAGAAGGCGAGTAGAAAATTCATTCATTCACTGCAACACCTCAGGTGTTTTGGATGTTACATCAGTTTAATTTGTTAGTTTCATCAAGTTAACCCCTCTTTAGCAATAAATTAACAAAACTCAGTAATTAGTTATTGAAAGACATGTAGTATTGAAGTGAGCTATATAGTCAACCTTTAGCCACATACAACATTGGAACCAGTGGGAGATGGCTCAGTATGGGGGATAATAAGCATAAGGAACAATTTTTGCTTTTCACATCAATCATATGCAGGGTCAGTAACTGAAACGACACCATTTTCTCCCCAATAAGCAGCCCAAAGTAGACTTTTCTATTAAAAGATATTTACTCGAATCTAGCAGTTGAATTTTCAATTCTCACTAGCTAAAGGGCATTACAAGCAAAATCAGTATTTTGTGTCGATTTTATCTCTGAAACACACAGAATAAGGACTATAATTGAATTTTCATGATCGCATCCCTAACTCTACAGTCAATGCACAGTTTCTGTTATTAGGGAGGGAAACATACCTATATCAGAAAGACTAGAAATGTTAAATCCAAGTTCTAGTAACATTTTCTTGGGAAACTGAAACACAGGGGTCAATCAGCTGAAGAGGGCTACACCCACTCCTTTGGGTTTTCTGTATTTATCTTCTAATACAGAAGTTGTTTCAAACCATGTAGTTATTAAATACCTAGCTATTTAAAAAATGGAAGTTGAGATTCTTTTAATAATTTGTGTTCCTGACCTTGCAGAGCAAACAGAAAGCATCAAGAAAGACTCCAGAAAAAAACCCACACTTTTCCCAGCAAAGTATAGTAGATGGAAAAATTACCATTTCATTTGTGACAGGAAGTCTTCTGCGTAGAAGACAGGTTACTACTTCAACTATGGCATCATGCAGTTTAGGAAACCTCAACAGTTCCTAAAAACAAAACAAAACCTTACTAATGAGACTCCTAGACTTTTTTAGGGAAATGGGGGAAGGGAATTATTGAGGAAAAACTTCAATAATTACAAACACAATTCTAAAGCATACATTTTTACCTGTGTACTGTAATTACTACAGTGCTGGATAATCCTCTGCATTTCTTCATGAACCAGCTCCACACAGCGCAAACTGGGTTCTTCTAAACGTTTGATTTGCCTTTTTACCAGCAATTCAAATGAAACTTCAGGAACAAACAAGGCAGGACGAGGACCCTAGTTCAAAAGGAGGGAAAAAGTTACTAAATTATGTATTAAAACTATACGCATTTCTAAGAAGTAGTATCTCATGAGGCTCAGAATAAATCAGGCCACAGTGCCCGCTCACAAAGAACACTGAGAACAGGTCTTAAGAGTAAAATATATTACAAGAATGTTTCAATATAAAAGCTATAAAATATAAAGTTATTACCTTTAAGACAAACTCTCTGTTAAATAATGACTAGGCTGCATCTTTATAGAATCTTGAAGATTTCTACCCTACTAATGTCACCCTAGGCTTACAACTAGGAACAATTCTTTTCACATTTGTGCATCCAAGTTAAATGCAATTTACTATTAAAGGCAAATAGATTTCCTTTGTAAATTCAGAGAGGAAAGTCACCATTATGTTTTTGACAGTCCTGGGCATGTAATACTTACTGCAAGGCAGGTGGGTTTTCTGTTAATTATAATCATAATACAGTGTCACTGATTTACAGTGTTTAGAATAGTTCCATTTATGACCATACAGACCACTGCTTAGCTATACAGAAAACAGTTTTTTTACATGAAATTTCCTTTTTTTTTAAATTAAATGAGTTTTAGAAACATAAAGATGTCACGTGTCACATAAAACCAAGACATCTCTTCTGTTACTAAGTGCTGTTTTACACTTACAGAATGATAAGAGCATGGACACAGATGAGTGCTGCAGAGTATCTCATTCACTCCAAGTTTGAGTAATTATTGACCATACCCCAAAGGAACATAATACAAAAGCAGATTTGTATGTTTGACACACAAAGAGCATTCTATATCCTGCAAAACTTAGAAGTTAACTTACCCTGTTAATTCTTAGCAACCCAAATTCCCATATTCACAAGAAACCAAGTCTGTTATGTAAATACTGAACCATCGAAAAGTTGTCCCCTTTATACAGAATTAAAAATATGTCCTAGCCCATACACCTCAGACTGAGTCTTCATAACTCACAGAAGCACTTAATGCAAGATAAATGCAGAGGCAGTCTTCCACCACTATTCTGTAATTTACAGTAGCTTCAGCATATTGGGCCTGAGCTTTATTTCAACCTGCAAATAACTGTAATGAGATGAAGCTTCCACCTTAAGCTCATCCATAAAGGATAATGGCTGCAAATTTGGATATTGTATTTTTTCCACTTAAAATACCAAAAAGTAGTATTCAGCCTCTTCATATTAACTCATTCAGCTGAGATAATTAATTCAAAGGACTGAAGGAGCATAAAATTGTTGAAACCTTATCTTTGAATCTGATATATAGTAACAACAGTTAGAAATACAGAACACTCACAGTAGCATTTCTAATGGCAGTCAGAATATCAATTGTGTTAAGGCCACCCAATGGATCAACAGATTCTAAAGTTCTTCCAAAGGTCTCATGAAAAATGTAACAGATTCTTGCTCCACCACATCTGAAAGAATAAAATAACAACTTAAATAAAAAAAACCCAAAAACCCACAAACAAGAAAAAAGCTTTCACCGCAAATATTTTTTTACAGTTATCTGGATTCAAACATTTTTGAGTATGTTACACTATTGCCAATGAAAGCCAGCAAGAGCCACTGGGTCCATCTAACTGTTCAGTCAAATGTTTTAGAAAACCATTTGATACTCACAGTTCTGAAGTCTCTATGTATTTTGCTGTTCCTTCAATAGTGTTACAATATTCTGTGGCAAATTTGGTGATAAGCTGCAATAAAGTGGCACTTTTGTCCTCAACAGGTTCCCCGTAGCTGTTTAGTAGAGATTGGTACTGAGCAGCTAAAACATTGATTCTGGTTTTCAGTTCTGGCAAGCAATCCCTGATATGATGCATCAGTAGTCTAAAAATAGAAAACAGTCCCTCATTAGAAGGAAGAAAAAGTTTCAGCTTTATCATCTCCCTCAAAACAGAGAAGAAACAGAAAATAATCACCAAACAAAAAATGTTTACTCAAGAAAATTACAGTAAATTTAGGAAGCGAATTAGGAACCAAACAGAGTCTTCCTTAATGTATCAAGGTACAGCACAAAGAGAGAAAGAAAAGGTAAAAATAACCGTTTATGCGTATTTCTAACACATCAATTTATACCTTAAAGTATCTTTAAGAGTACACATTTATTTTACATAATATGTAATACCTGTTCAGTGTTCTAGCAAGATACTTGGTTCCATTTCGATTGGCTAGGGAAGGATACTTCTTTTGAAGAAAACCATACTCATCACGAATGGAATCGGCTACACTCTTCTTATTATTAATATCCAACTGACTCCTGAAGTTAAAAGGCAGAGTTACATGCTAGTTAATAGACAAAAAGTAAAAATAATTTACATGTCTGTTTTTCTGGACAGGACATCTGAACAGTTGGTTTTTGCTTTACACCCATAACTCATCTACTTTACACAATAAAGGGTTTTATATGTTGTTCCACACAGCACAGTCAATAAATTAGTATGGGCAGCAGCTGTACACAGACTAAGCAAGGATTTTATCAAAACTGTGTAAGATTTGACCTAGCAAATATGCAAAAGATAAAATGAACAGTAACTATAGCCATATGTAGTTAGGATTAGATTAGGACTAACATACAAGATTTGTACTAAAGTACAGTGCTAGTGAAGATCAGTGCTAAAGTGAACCCCTGGCTAAACAAACAACAGCAGAAAGAAGTGACTCTACAGCTCTTGTAGAAGAAATGTCCCTACTCCTTTCTAGTTAGCAGTTAGTTGAGTGGAAGAACAGCTTTTGAAAAGTGAGCAACAAGCTTACTCGTTTATTCAGAAGTTCATTGCAACATCAAGTCACCTGACTCTTCAAATCATAATTCACGGTTAAAAAGCCAAAAGCATTACTTCATAGTAACACATCTTTAAGAATAGCATCAATGTCCCCAGACAGACCTGTTCACTACTCCAATGATGCCAAGTTTAACTGGAATCACTCTTCCCATAAGCACATCCATAGCATCAGTGCCAGCATCCATGAGATCCAGCTTTGTGATAACAGCAAGGGTCCTTCGACCTATCAAAAGGAAAACTCACTCACAGGGATGTTTTGTCTTGATAGGGGTAGCCAAAACTCATCTGTCAAAAAGATCCTCACACAGCTTAATATATGTCACTACTAGCAAAGACTAGCACAAGAACACATGGTGTTAGTCTATCTGGAGCCCCATATTAACAGGAGCCTAAGAAAGTATTTGGCATGTACTGCCTGCACAGATCTGGTTGAAGAAAAAGGTTTAGGCACCATGCATTTTGAAACTATAGTAATTACAGATTACAACAAATATTTTTGCATACTACATGAAGCTACAGGCATTACTAAGCACTTGTGGAGAAGACTAAGTAAGCCAGGCAGAGGACTCACAAGTGTGATTAAACTGCATGTATTTCTAGCATATATGTAGGACCAGGCATAATGGCAATCTGTTTGGAACTGTATTTGAAATACCACTACCCACTGGAGAAGCTGCTAAAGGAGGCAACGGGCCCATGTCCAGCATCAAATACATAGCTGAAAGCCCCAAGGAACTGAATAGCTTGCAATTCACCCACTGAAGTAGCATCAGGGGATTTAATTTTGCTTATGAAACAGATTTTTATTGAATATGTGACTGAATTAAAACTAAACTTCATACTGGACACTACTGGGGAAATAGCAACCTAAATTCATTAAATATTACACATCTAAAGAAGTAGACTAACACGTACGGGATGTGTCTGGGATCTTAATACTTTCCAGGCACTTGTGTCTGAAATAAAGGCATTAAGAACTTCTTTCTTTAAAATATAACACATTTTTCAAGTCTAAAAATAAACCAGTAACTCAGCAAAATTAGCGGTTCTTGGCTCCTGAAACTTTCAGGTGAAAGCAAGTCTGAGTCTACATACTTTAGCATGTCACGTTCTCACTACATACCATTATCCCTACAGGACCTGAAACATGAGCTGCCACTTGAGCTTTAAGATTTAGAATCTTGGGAGTTGATCCAAAAATCACAGCTGACCATTTTTACATGGGTGAATTAAAAGGAAAGGGTCTGCTGCCTCAAACCAGGACTATCTGACTGACTGAATGCCATGAAAAGAGGTTTTCCCTAAAGGTTACGTGGCTGTGGAACCCATAAAGGCTTGGGCAGGCAGGCCAAAGCAAACTTGGGAACTTGGAAACAAGCAAGAAATGTTAAACTCTGTGGCAAGAAAAAATTGAGGGTAAAGCACACCAACACCAATTTTTAGTCTAATTTCAGTATATCTTTGTTTAAAGTATACTTTTCTATATTCTTTCAAATCACACAATGCCTTTTTTTTGGTCAGTGGTACTAAGAGCACTTCATACACACAGGAATCAGGTACACAGTACTTTGAGATCTGTTTCAAAGTCATTAAGTAGATGTAAAATGAAAATCCTCTTTTTAGTTTAAATCAAATCAGCCAACTCTGTCACATAAATGCAGGGGAGCAAAATGGATTACTGACATTACATATTAATTTTATTCTTACTAAAAGTCACTAAATTAGCTAGACAGTCAATTAACAGTTGCAGGATGGCCTATTTCCTCTACTAAAAGAAATAATGTTGGACAATAAAACATGAAGTAATCCGAAAAGACCATTGTAAACTATTAAAAATCTCAAACCCTCCCAAAATTCTGCAACGCCATTTTGCTGCTCTGGGAACTGAAGTAACTCCTATGACTACTAAAATAATTATCTGGCCTGCTTATAAGCCAGGAATCTGCTGGATATTAATTCATCACAGCATTCTCCAAGTTGCAGAGAGTGCAGCACAAGTCTTTAAACAAATATAATTCATTTTCTAGGAAAGACAGTGACATTTGTTTTTCTTACTACTTATTTTCTTACTACTTTTTGCCCAAATGGCTTCAGTTTCATTTTAGGATTTAATTTAAAAAAAGAAGTTGAATTACAGGATACAGTTTTACTTGCTGCTTACCATCTGGGTCCACCTCCCGTGCAATTTTAAGTGCTTCTGAAGTGGCCATGTCTGTGTTAGCAGCTGTTACTGCCAGAATAATTGAATTTGGATTGCTGATGAATTGAAGGATTAGCTCTCTTATTTGAAGTTCAATGTCCTTAGGCTGATCACCAACAGGTACCTAGAGGAAAAACAACATAGAACTGTACAAATTGGTATATTCACTTTTGTGTGAGACCACTCATTGAAAGTTCATACCCTAATACCACGGCATAAGAAAGTCTTCCAAACCTTTCCTTCCCCCTTTTCAAACAAACATGAAAGAAAAGGAAGATCTTGAAAGGCAGAGGAGTCAAAAATGCATTGAGAGACATATTTGATACTGTATGCAAGAAGACTTCATATTGAAGAACTACCTGCACAGAGTGGAATACATGTCTGCACAGGCAGGGAAAGAAGCGATCATCTTCATGCCACAAAAAATTATTCATTATAAAACCTGAACAAACAGGAACTGAACAATTCTTCTAGTGTATCCTCACTTTATACAACTTTTTACACAACATACACATAGCAAGGAAGACATTTTCAGATTCGTCAACTACCCATCTATCTGCAGGTGTAACTTTAAAACTTCAAGTGTTACCTCTTCTATTAAAAAGAACATGCAACCCACATAACACTTCCAATCCCTTGGCTGCACATATGAAGAAGAAGAATTTAAGTAGACCTCCCTCTTACAACAGTGACAAGCACCAGAAACCCAAAATCTTACACCAGAAGATGGTGACGTCTCAAATTTATATAACCAGCTATTTAACCTGAGGAAAGCTGTTTATCTAACAATATAGAATAATGCTAAAGAGTGAACATAACTCCTTGTTTCAGAACACACAAGGTGACACAATGAGTCAGAAGAGAAGTATTTAATATCTTACCTTTGTCATTCCAGGTAAATCCACAAGGGTTAGATTTACAACATTAGATGAAAAAATCTTAAGATGAATAGGCTCAGGACTGATTCCCTAGAAATATATTAATAATAAAAATTAAACACTGTATTGAATTATTTAAATGCACCCTGTAGAAAGCCAAAAACTGTATTTTCGTACTAGAAAAAACTTTCTTCCATCATACACCTTTCAACTACTTGTCGAGGGGAAAAAAAGGCCAGCCACATCCGTCAACGAATTCCTTTGTCTTCGGAAGGAGCCCTGTTTTCCCCCTCAATATAATGCACAGCAGCTTTTATATTTCAGTAATTATACTTGATTTTATAATTACACATAATATCATTTATGGGGAAAAGATGGAAACAAGTTTAATTCAAAGTTTATTTTTTTGCACTATTACTATGGAAGCTTTGAAGTAAACAGCAATTCTCTGCATTTTCTTTTAGCTGTCATCTCATGAACCCAGTAAAAAAACCCTCAAGACAGCAAGCAGCATTACTGTGTTCCTCATTAGAACAGTTCAATGCTTTTCTATTCTAGCTGCCAAAACTGCTTAATAAACATTTAAGAGCAAGAGAATCTATGGCAAGACAGAGTGCAGCATTTACCTTATTATTTCCAGAAATCCTCTCTGTTTCATTTTCTATTTCCTGACGAATTTCATCAAAATCTGTATAGATCTGAAGGAAGAAAAAGGTTGTTTAAAAATCAAAGGCAATATACACTTACCTAATTGCAAAATAATGCTCTTCTCCAAGAGACAGAAGTATACAATAGGTGAGAAACAAATCAGAATGACTACTAGCCCTGAAGAGAATACTAACAGGAATCATAAGCACTAAAAATTACAGAAACTGGAGTCTTGGTACGTAATCTGTTATTAATACTCTGGGATGGCTGTTATCAGCACTCACTACCCCATCAATGTCAGACGAGGTATAAAATAGTGTTCACCTACACAGAATTTCAAACACTTAGTTCCATTTCTAACATAGCTGCAATCCTTTTAAGTTAATAAACAACGTGTAGTCTGAAACCTTCTCATTTCAAAGAGGACAAAGAACAAGGACAGAGTTTCATTTCAAAGTTTTTCCACTCTTGTCAAATCTGTATTCCTTCCATCAATCCAAAATAACTTGGCACAGAGCTACCCTTGTACAGGTTCCCTCTGCATTCACTGCCTAGAAGGTGAGGAAATAAGTTTAAAGTAATAAACACTTAAATTATTCATCTGACAACAAAAAGGTGCCTGTTTTCAAGCAAAAAATTAAGCTTTGACTCTCTTATTGAAGTCCTAGGTCACCTCAGTTTCTGCTTCTCCCCTGAGATGAGCATTAGGCTCTTTCATCCTCTTCACAGCTTTCTAAGAAGTCTCTGAAGTAGCCAGTTCTTCAGTGGACTGAAACGACTTGTAATTATATACTTTCTTGTCTTTGCAACTACTATTCTAATTTCACCAATACACAAAAAAAAAAATCAATGAAGTAACACAAGGATCAAGATACCCATTAGAATCAATAACCCACACAACAGACAACCATTGATATACTTTCTGTCTTGCATTTAAAAAAAATTTCCAGAAGTTTTTTACTTTTAAAAAGCAAAACAAAAAATCCTCATCACTCTGGCATATAGCACAGGAGGTAGAATAATCTTTTGGGGAAAGTCAAGAGAAGAGATCTAGAATTAAGTACATATATGATAACATATATATGACACTGCTATTCTATCATCAAAGCAAACATACCTTATTTTTGGTGTGAAGAAATTTACCCCACTCTTCAGCATCTATCTCTGAAAACCAAGAATTGATACATGAGGAAGAGGAAGCAGATATTTAATGACATTTTTCCAAGCAGCAAGAGAAAAAATAGTCTTTGTACTGTTAGATGTTAAATAGCTCAGTACAAATGAATTTATGACTCTGTTTATGATTCTTCTTATTTGATTACAACTCATTACTCTTTTTAATTTGCCTCCCTTACACAAGGTCCACCTTCTTAATTATGACTAAGCAAATCAACTATCCCACCATTTTTCAGAAATGGTCTAGTCCATTAAATATCAGCTAGCAACAGAAAACAAAAGAATTATTAGCAATAGCTTAAAAAATCTGAAAAAAATAACAGCTTTAAGCATCTTTTTGTTTACCATGCAAGTGAGATCAAACTACAGCTGAAAGAAAAAGTTAGAAAAACCTGTAGAACCAAAACCAAACAAACAGAAAATAGGTAAGAATTCTGCATAACAATGAAGTCTTTGGAGAACATGTCTCTTCCCAAATCTGTCAAGGATCAAACACCTTAACTCTTTTGTCAGTCACCACTGATGTCCAGAATTACTTGGGGGCTATTCAAGAGCAGCCCCAGAAACAGCAAAGAAGATTTTGTCAATTCCTGCTTTCATATGCAGGCAACAATTTGAGCCACACTGCGAGATGCTCACACTTCCACAACTAGGTTTACAAGCATTAGTAATATATTTCATTTCAAATTTTTAGTTTGTGGTGATTTTCCCTCTGCTCCCCGATAAAGCAATCTTCTCTAGACAAATAGACTAGAAGAAATATGGCCATTTGGCAAACATAAACTTGCTTAGCTACAATTCAAGTCATCTTTCAAAACATTTTTTCTGCTGAAGTTGAATTTCAAGATACTGAACAATAGAAACTTTTTTAAAAGGATTTGGGAATTAAAAGAGCAGGAAATTCTATGAAGCAGCAACGGTACAGAAGAAAAGCAGGAAATCATCTCATTCTAATGCAACAAGGTTGAAAAACTAAAAATCAACCAGATCACAAGACTCAGCAAAATAATTAATCAACACAGTAGCCAAAGTGTAAAAGTAAAAGTGTAATCAATAATAAAGTGGCATGAAATGTATGTGGTTAGTGTATATTAGCATGCACTTTACGCATAGGGAGAAAAAGCAAGTGGATAAAGGCAACCTTTAGAAAGGTGTCTTGGATTTTTCCATGTAGCAGGGTCTGCAGTTAAAGAGAAACAGCATTGAATGATGTTTACAGTTTTTAATCATATTTAGTATAGCATTTTAATAACTTTCTGTACCAGATCGTACTACAGAGATCACAAATGCACGCAGACAGATGTGCATGCTATTCTACTATTGATGAGAATGGGAAACATTAACAATATGCACAAAAGTAAGATCTTAACTAAACACTGATAAACTATGCGTGTTAATCAGATATTCTGTACAATAAAGTTTACTTGATGATGACTTTATTATTGCTGTTCATCTAATTCCAATAGCTCACGATATTTTTATCTGAGCACAGAAAAACATTAGGTTCTGCAAAGCTGAACTTCTTCGATTGAAATATGCTTCTCATCATTTACTCATGGCAAGAATGAGGAAAAGTAAGAAAATATTTCTAATGTCACTGGAAGTAATATTACTGTATGAGAGAGAAATCTGAGGTTTGCATGAATCTTTCAACACTCAATTAAAAAAACAATTACAGCAGCTCTGAGACAGATTTAAGAAGAGACCACATTAGCTATCACCTCTCTCAACCTTTTAATTTTCTCAAAATATTTCTAGAAATTCCATTACAAAAAAAAAACCAGAAAACTTTTTATTGAAGGGTTGATGAGTTTACACTCTGTATTTTTATGTGATGCCAGTACAGCACCATGGAAGTGCAAGAATCAAACTTGTGAAGACATCTTTTGCACGTGCCTGTTTGGCACAAAATACAAGCAACACAGCAATAATCCATTCATCACTTTGGAAAGCCTAGGACAGGGAGTTATTTTAATGTCTTGCTGAAGGGGGTAAGTCAGAGGTTTACCATCAATGGAAATATGCTGATTTAGATGAACTGGACCCATTAAGGAAAAAAATTTAAAAACCAAACTGCTTTTACCCTTACTGTTCTGCAGGCTCATGAGCTATGAAGAAACCATTGTTAGGAGGCAGCTTTTGTTTGTCTCAGTTGATAAGCAGGCAAAATTACATACCAGTCTCCAAAAAAGAGCTTATTAATTCTAGGTTATTAAACAGGTTTAGTTTTTTTACAGTTCAGGGAAAATAAAGGAAAATGCACATACAAGAAGTATGCAGATACAAGAAGTATCTTCAAGACTGTGTTGCTCATCTCCTCTTAAAAATTGAGTCTAAGAAAGTAAAGACAGACATAAACCCAGGAAGAAAAAGATATAGCAAGATGCTGCCACCATTACATTTGAAAAACATGGATCAAGCCCTCTCCTGTTACGTCCCTCCTGGGCAGATGATATCCTCCTAGAACACACCATTTTAGTCTTTAATTACCGGGTTTGTGGTGGCATAGGAATTTGCAGGTAGGTACTAGGCTTGATTCTATGTATAGAGAAATGTTTTAGTATAATCCATGAACTGTTCAAAAGACATGTGGAAAAAAAGATGCATTCTAGTCAGAAATATTGCATTTTAACTTGTTAACATCTATGGATCAAAGGACTAAAATTTTTTAAGCTTCAACAAGCTGCAAGGTTTCCTTGCTATCTTAACACAAGAGAAGATCGAAGCCGTGATAATTGACTGAATCTTAACCCCAGCCTTGGTGCATATAAAAAAAGAATTTAAAAAAAAGTTAAGCAATAAACGCAGTCTCCTGAGGCTTACAGAAAATCTCATCTTGTCCAAGTATAGTTTTTTGAAAATTCATTTTATACAGCAGGGAAACTCTTGCCCCACTCTTCTGAGGAAGTCCGTACATATACCCTTCTAACATTTGAGAAAAAATTTCGCAATAGCTCTAATTTAATGCAAAGGAGTTTTTAGGAAGGAGAAAGGATATACATAACTCAACATGCAAGGATGCTCAAGGCAAGGAGAAAATATTTTCTTCATTAGCCTACATTCAACAGCCTGATATCCTAGTTTACATGTAGAACTTTTATTTTTTTAAAAAAACGCTAGTTTCTCTGGTAAACCAGTCTTCCCTCAGTTATGTTGCTTTCTGGAAGCTTTTCAGGCAAAACTTTCAGGTGAATTAATCACCTGATTATGTTCAAGATTCAATGGTAGATAAAAGTGTGTAGAAATGACATTTTGGTCATTGTAAAACTAAGTATTACAGATTTATTATAAATTATTTAAACAGCAGCTATTAAGAGCAAAGAGACCCTGCCTTTCAAAACAGTATCTCCTGAATAAAGGAACAGTCTGTTTGCTTTTCTGGCTTTTCATACCGTGGAGCAAGGACTTAAAACTTTAATCAATATTAAACTGGAAACTATTATGGTACTTTTCTCAGGGCTGCCTTCCACCAAATTGTTATTTGTTATCTCCTGTGCTGCAATGCTCCTTTAAGCAGCTCAAATACAGTACAATGCTGAGTTCAGTTACTCATGTATCTTTTCTCCCTTCCTAAAGCAGTAGGGATGTTCTTCATGCACAGTGGGAGAACAAAGAAACTGTTCAGAGTCATAAAAAACCACCACCATAGAGGATTTCCTGCAGCACGGAAACAAGAACTTCCCAAATAATAAAAATTACAAAAGTCAGCAAAACATGAAGAATCTTACCTGTTTCTCTAGCTTTTAGGTTCCTATACCTTCACAGCTCTTGGACCAAGCAGAACCCCATCTGAACTACTTCCCCCCATCACCTTATCCTTTCCTAGCTCTTTCTCTAAATAATAATTTAAAAGAAACCCAACTTGTGAAAAAAATATCAGCACATCTTCCAGTCCCTTCTGTATGTTGTACCGTTTTT